>PJEM01006271.1:0-27913 GCA_004023845.1 Helogale parvula
TTGTTGTTTTGAGAGGGGAGGTTGGGGGTGAGCAAATGAAAAACTGAGTTTCCCCCAGTCGGCCAGGGACACACACAAAACTCTAACCAGGCATCAGGATACGGGTTGCTATGCTAGTCAGCCAGATGCTTGGGGCGGCACAGAGGGCAGGTGGCAAGGTCATCAGGTGTCCCCTCCTCCCAATAACCAGGTGATCGTCAACAGTGGTTCCCACAAGCAGGCAGCGAAACCTTTCCTCCTCCTTCCTCTCTGCCTTGCCCTCCAACTTCAGGAGCGGCTGCATCGCCGAGAAGGGCCCACCCCGTGGCGCGGCCCGAGCCTGTAAGGTTAAGAACAAAGAGCTCTCTAGTTTCAGCCAAGGTGCGGGCTGTGATCGGGGCTGTTCTTTGCCAGGAGGTAATGGCTGTAAATCAGACCGCGCTGGATGGAAATTCTGCTGCATTTTGAAGTCCATTTGGTCTTATTGCTTGTTCAGCTTCTTAATGCATTAATGATAAAACATCAGGGTGAATATGTATTCCAAAAAAATTGCAATTAATCAATACTTATTCCATTTGGCTGCAACTAATGGTAAACAGGAGTTGGGCAGGGGCTGTGAGGGTGAGGCCTTTCCCAGCAGGGGTGGGGTCCGGGGGCATCCGCTCCCAGGAAGGAAGTGGCCGGCCCGAGGCCCTGTGGCCAAATGGCCAGGCACATGCTGAGGTCTTCTAGGGAGAACGGGCATCGCGGCTGTGGTGCTGCGAGAGCCTGGGCCCCGCCTCAGCCATGCGCCCTCGTCCTCCAGCCCCAGGCGAATGCCCTTCCCTCCTCTTGCCCATGAAACGGATTACGATGCCTGCCTCACAGCCCTGATGGAGGCGTTCACAGACCCTGAAATGCGGGAGGGGGTTGATTAGCATGGGTGTCGCTGCAAGAATGAGGTGGGTTCACGGGTGCCCAGTGCTCACACGTACTGGCTGTGGTGAGGGCACGTTGCTTTATTATTATTTTCATCCCTCCCCACGCCCCACCCCCAGCCTCCTGGGATCACAAAGCACTGTCCTCTGCAATCATGGCCCGCCGAGCTTCCTCAAGGCCAGTCCAAGTCCTAGCTGGTCATTGTACAGATAAGGAAAAATCGAAGAAGCCCAGAGAATGTAAGTGATTTGTTCAAAGTCACACAGGCGGCTGGAGGCAGAGTTTGGGCTTGTCATCCCTGACAAGCATCTTTTCAACTAACTCTTACTGAACATGGTGTCAGTCGCCGGGGCATCATGCCGCGTTCCTCGGGATCATACCTTTCTTCCACACAGCTTATCAAAAGGTTCCTTTCAAACACATGCCACTTGGAGTCTTTGCTCCCTGAAAATCCTATAAATACTATTTATGCCATTCCTTTCCACCTCCAGCACCTCCTACAGCCTGGTGGTGGTGCCGGCATGACCTGCCTCCTTGCCCACCTTGGCACCTGCGAAACGGCTCCCTACTCTATGAAGGAAAACGTGTTATACACTTTCATTGACCAGGCTGTTTCCAGGCCAATACTGGGAGTTCTGGGAAATCCAGGGAAGTCAGCAGCCCCAAGGCGTGTGCTGATTGCAGCTGTAGGCACTTGATAGCTGCCCCCATAAAGCCCTCTGGCTGCATGTCTTTCAAATGGTTACAAGCTGGACCCACGTCCCCTCTGGCCACGTGTTCCTCATTTCTTCTCGCTTCTGGCTCCCTTCTTCATGTGATGCATCAGAGTAAGTTAGTTTTTCTCTTCAGGACAATCCTTAGCTGGTCCATCTCTGAGCAGAGGCTTGTGTCTCCGTCCTCACTGCTGTCCAGAGTGGGCATAGAGTGATGGGGGTGTCACAGCATCAAACTCCCCTGGGCCATCAGCCAAGGGTTGATGGAGGATCCGTGGGCCACCAGCCAATGTGGTGGGCATTCCACACCAAGTCCTGCTGTGTACGCCATCTTGGCCCCTTCCCTGTGTGCCTCCCAAGCCCTGGCTCTTCACTGGGCCTGACGAGATGGACCTGGGGAACAGCCAAGATGGGGACTGGGTCCCGGCCACCCCAGAGCTGTTCCTAAGACCAAGATAGAGTTTAACAAAGCCCATGTGCCTTTTGAGAAAACTCAGTGCCCAATGCCTGAGGCTGCCCGTAGACCTCAGCAGAGTTTTCTGGTCTCGGGCATGGCCATCCCCGTGACAACAGCGAGCCACACAGCTCAGCAGCAGGGCCAATGCTGCAAGCGCCCATCTCAAGGCAGCCAAGTCCATTTGCAGAGGAGGGGCTGTCAGATCCCTATTTGTCTTCTGGCTGCCATGCGGCATCGTGCATTAAAGCCTCGGCAGACTTCCAGCGGAGTTTTGCTTTTAACTTTATTATGGTGGTCGGGCAACTTGGGACATCTGAATTCCACTGACACATTTACGACTCTCCTGCCTTCAGCCCGTGAAGGAAATCCATCTCATAGACATAGGGCCCTCCTGAGGCTAGGCCCCCTCGTACGCAAAGCCTCCATATTGTTGGACGTGATAGGCAAGGCTCACTGGCCAAACCTTTGTCTTTGGGTTTCTTTCTCCTTGACTCTCCACTGAGACAATGACTCCAGGCTACAGGCCCTTGCTGTTGCTCTTTGGGACACTTTGTTCCCTTCAGTCACCACCATCAGAGCCATTTTCTCCACAGGACTCATGAGCTTTCCAAGGGCTGCAAAAATGTTCCAAGGTCTGGAAAAAAAAAATGTTGGCTACACAATGCCAAAAAAGAAAACTTTATTTGAAATTAAAATTAAACAGCTACAAAATTTAACATTTGGTTGGCTAGTCAACGGCAACTCCACTCGTGTGGTGTGGTATTTTCACATGTGAAATCTATTTGGGTGAGGTGTGGGCATGTTGTACATCACGTGGACGAGACCCTAAAAAGTCAGGAGGCGAAGCTGTATGAACCCGTACCTATGGAGGAAGCAGAGCTCAGGCCAAGGAGTTGAAGTGCAGGGACGGATATGAGGAGGAGCGAGTTACACAGGCCATAAAAGCTGCAAGGGAACCAGGAGAGGGTGAGGCAACCCCAAGTCACCATCGCTAGAAGCTATCACCACC
Organism: Helogale parvula; assembly: GCA_004023845.1. Classification (NCBI taxonomy): domain Eukaryota; kingdom Metazoa; phylum Chordata; class Mammalia; order Carnivora; family Herpestidae; genus Helogale; species Helogale parvula. The sequence continues at coordinate 3,077 of PJEM01006271.1, forward strand.
CCTACCGAAGCCTGGAGGGTCCCAGAATGGGAACCACCTGACACGGGCCACCTGCCAGCCTGGGAACAGTGGGAGAGCCCCATAACAGGCTGGGGCTGCCACCAAGAAGGAACTATGGTCATTTTCTGGGACAGCACCCGAAGCAAGGGGGCAGGGGGGGAGAAATGCCCTGCCTTCTCCCTTCCTCTCCCCCTCCATCCTCTCCCCCAGAGCCTTCCACTTAGCTACCCCTACCTGGAAGCCAAAGAGCTCCCTGGACACTAATTTGCAGTGTTCACCTCTCCATAGCACAGGGGAGAATGGGCAAGGCAGGAACTGGAGAGCAAACAGGCACATGGCCCTAGCCGTTACTTCAGAGGGACACCGACAAGTAGAAATGGGTTTGCTTATAGTGATGAAGGTCATGGGGTCCCTGGTGCCGATCACACAAGGAGAGGGAAGGGACTGTGGATGTTAGCTGAGCACAGATAGTCAGGGCTCAAGCTAGGGAAGACCTCCTTTGAGAATGGCCAGAGAGGGAGTGGGCTGCCCTTAGAGGCAGTGACAGATGGAGACTGGAGGGCCAGGCTGGAGGATCCCACAGAGGCACTCCCTCTCTGAGATCCTGACCCTGTGTGCCCCCAGCACAATGCTGAGTGCAGGACCATGCAGCTCTGGCCAGGCTAGAACACTGTCACTGCACCAGCGAGAGGCTCCTGCTAGGAAAATAGTATGGAACAGACAGCCCCAACCGCTCTGTGGCTTAGGGCGACAGCCACCATGTTTGTGCCCATAGTTGGCGCTAATAGGGCAGATCGTGGCTGGCCTCAGCTGTGTCAGGATGAATCAGCCTGAGCTCGGGGCTTCCCGCTGGATGGGGTCTTGTCCTCCACAGGCCTTTATGCTGAAGCTCAAGCTGAGAGTCAATGGCTTCCTCAAGGCAGAGAGCAGAAGTACCAGGACGCCTTGCAGAAAGGTGCCATGCCACCTGCGGGCTCAGCTCAGAACCGCACACTTGCACCTCCATCCTCATCCCACTGGCCAAAGCGAGTCACGTGGCCAAGGCTGAAGTCAGGGGTAGGAGATCCGTCCATGGAAAGTCCTATCAAGGGAAGGAAAGGAAGAATAAAGTTTGGGGCAAACAATACAATCTACCATAGACAATGAGACCCTACTCACAGTAATGTGACAGTCTAGCAAAGTGCTTCAAGACGTTAACTGATAGGGGCTTGAGTGCTGGTTCTACTGCTTCTTGGCAAAATGACCCTGGGCAAACTGGCTGGGCCTCAGTTTTCCCATCCAGAAAATGGAACCATTAATATGCAGATCTTCCAGGGTGATGGGAGGGTGACTTGAGAAAACAGACATAAAATTGCTGAGCTGGGTTCCTGGCATTGAGTAAGAACCTAATAGATGCTGGCTGGTGTGTTGTTAGGAAGAATCTACTGGAAATTGTGCCTTCTGGGGACAAGGCATGAAGCAAGGTGAGGGGAGAAATATTTCAGGGAAATAATTTGAAAATCTCTGCATGGTAGGCTCATGAAAAAAGGAAATAGCTCAGTAACTGAGTCATCCCTGAGCTCTGGGAACAGAAAGCCTGCAGGCTGGCACTGTTCTCGGCCGCAGAGTTGACAGCTTGTTGGAGGAGGGAGGCACGGGGTGGGGGTGGGGGGCGACTTCCTCTCTCGACTGCTTGCTCTCGCTCACCCACAGCCCTGTGCACACAGGGGGCAATGTCTAGAACAGCCTCACTGGCTAGTAGGAATGCTGGGTCCCAGGACCTGCCTCTCTGCAATTTGAAGAGTTAAATATATGTAGATGCTTTGCCTTTACTTTTAAAGAAAGATACAAATCCCTCCACAAATGCATCATCTGACATCATTTTTTATCCTTGGGCTACGCTGCTGGAAGGGAGAAAGTAAGTACTAGGAAAGCCCAGATGACCAGATCAGAAGTCACACCAGTTATGAGATGCCCCCAGTCGGGAGCCGAGACAGCTGTGTGTGGGTGTGCGGGGCTCCGTGGGGTGCCGTGGTTGAGGCATATCTCTAGAGTCACAGCACGTGAGTTCAAATCCCATCTCTTTGCTTCCCAGATATGTGGCTGTGAGTAAACAAGCCCCGATGAGTCAGAATCTTCACTGGTTGAAAGGGGTGATTGCAGGATTTGGGTGAAATACAGTGGGTTTGAAGACTTGCTATGCAGTAGCCACAGGCATTATTTTTACGTGACTGCCCAACACAGTCGATAAACACTCCATTAGCCAAGGTCAAGAGATTTTTATTCCCATGTGGAAAACAGCGTATGCTTTGAGGGGGGGTCAGGGGAGGCTGGGGGAGGCACGCGGAGAGGAGCACCATGCAGGCGGGTCCGGCCTGGCGGCAGTCAGGCCCCGGCTCACACCGTGGGAGGCTCAGCATTGCAGTTTGTTCACGTATCTGTCTTAGGTAATGTTCCCCAAAAGCAGGCCCTGAGATGAGGATTCGGGTGGATGCGATTTATGAGCGAGTGTCTCCGGAAACACTGGTAGGAGAGAGGGGAAGTGAGACTCCGCAGTGAGCGGCCTGCACGGAGCCCGAGGGCTCCATCCCGCTGGGGACGGTGCATGGTTCACCACAGAGTGTCTCCATCAGCGACAGAGATGTCCTTAGTCAACCATGGCCCCAAGCGGATGCCCTGCACGCAGGCAATGTGTGCTTGGCAACTTGTTGAGGGTGCCGGGGGGCCCACGGACAGGGTAAGGGTGCCCAACGGCAGCTCATACAACACCCCAAGGTGATGGGGTGCCAGGGACCGGCTCCTGAGGAGCAAACTCCTAATTGATGGTGCCTCTCCAGGGAAAAACAGATCCAGCGGGCACTCTGGGTCCCCATGTCCAAGGATCAGCCCGTGTTCTCCAGGGAGGAGAGCCTGCCACGGACAGACCGCAGGGCGAGGGTGTGCCGGCCGACGTGGTAATGGCTGGGTCCTGGAGCCACAGTGGTGACAAGGCGAGGACCAGGGGTGCCCGTGGGTCAGGATCCCACCGTGTTTCGACGGTGCTGGAAACACTCTCCTGGCCTTGCCTGAAGCAGAGTGGGGGTTGGGGGGAGGCCGGTCCGAAGCCTTCGGTACTGGGAAGTCAGAAGGACCCGGGTTCAAATCCCAACTCTTCCTGCACCAGCTCTGTAACCTTGGGCAGATTTCCTGGCCTCTCTGAGCCTCATCACCTGAGACCAGGCTGAAATGGCTGTCATTCCACTTCTTGTGGGGTGGCTTCAGAGCCAGCGTCCCACACCACTTCCTTCTCCAAGGGGACAGTTGCTCAGAAAGAATGAGGGACAATCATTATTGCCTGTGCCTTCCTCGGGGCCGGCCTCCCCTATTTACAGGCTCTTCTTCCCCCTTTATTTCGAGGAAAGGGGGTTTGTCTCCAGCCGCTCCTAAATGAGTCTTCCCGAGAGCCTATCTGCCACTCCGAGCCAGGCTGTTGTCCCCTCTCCTCAGCCAGCCCTACCTCCAGTGCCCCCGCCAGCCAGCCCTCGGCCTTCATTCCCCCAAGTGCCACCAACAGGGTGCTGCTGCATGGCATGGCCTTTCACTCAAGGCAACAATCTTCAGCGCCATCCGCGGGTCCCGGGCTTGCATGCCACCAGCCCTTCCCACCCTGCGGAGCTCTCACTGGCCCCTGGTCTCCCCAAGATTCTGCTCGTCTTCCCTCTGAGCCCCTCCTTCAAGAGCCTCCCCAGGACACTCTGTTCCAGCCTGCGCCTCGCTGGCTGTCCCAGGGCAGGTTTCAGGGCCGGAGACCCAGTCCTGTGGCCACCAGCTCCCTGCTGCTCAGTGTTCACCCTGCCCTTCTGGTCCTCAGGCTTCTCAACCGTGAACAGACAAAAAGAGAAATCTCCTCCCAGATTTCTTTTTTGTTTGTTTTGTTTTTAAACAAAGATGCAACTCAGCCCAAGAGCCAAGACGGACTTTTCCCCAAGAAGTCTGGCTCCTCGTTTTAGCAAGAGTAATTCCTTCCTGCCTCCTGATGGTTGCCACCCTCCATCCGCCTGCTTCTGTGGTCCCCTCTTCCCAAGTTCCCACTGCTCTCCCCACCCCCACCCTGTCTTCCTCTAGCCTGCTCCTCCAATCAAATCAAGTCTGGGCAGGAGCCCTCCTGCCTCTTTAAGGTGACTTGGCATTTCTCTGTGTGGATCCATTTTGCCGGCTTTATGGTTTAACTGGCAGACTGACATCCCGTTTCTTTATTTCGGAATTCTTCCAGGCGCATTTCTCTGGTCTCTCCCCCACCTCAGCCCTGCCCCCACAGTGCCCGCAGTGATCGCCCCCACACTCCCCATGCCCACCGCCCTCCTGTTTTCAGGTGCAGCCCCTAGGCTTCGCCCCGCCACCTGCAAGTCCTTGGGATGCTTTGAGATATTCTAAAATGTTTTTGTGACAACAAGAACGCATGTACATTGCAGAATAAAAAGAAAATACAGATGAACAGACCTAAAAATCAGTCTTAATCCGCCACAAGAAATAGCGCCTGCTAACACTTTGATAAATCTTCTCCAAGCATAGTTTCCGAGAATACCCATGCATCTCAGGATTCTCTTGGCTGCAGGTAACAGAAACTTAGCTCCAACCCTTTGTCACGAGCTGAATCGTGTCTCTGTCCCGCCAATTCAATTCTGAAGTTCGAGCCCCCAGTAACTGAGAACATGACTATGTTTGAAGACAGGGCCATTGAAAAGGAGATTCCAGTTAGGTAAGGTCATTGGAGTGGGTCCTAATCCCAGATGGCCAGTGTCCTTATAAGAGCTTAGGACACGGAAGGGAAGAGAGAGGCCTCAGAAGAAACCAGCCCTGCTGCCCCCTTGGCCTCAGACACTGGCCTCTGGAGCTGTGAGGAAGTACATCTCCATCGTTTCAGCCGCTCCGTCTGTGCTGCTGTGCTATGGTGGCCCTGGGCAGACTAATGCACCGCCGAAACTGGCTGTGCCCAGAGGGGAAGGCATCTGAAGAACCATACAAACCACAGCGAGAGCAGAGTGACCCTGGGGCTCAGGTGGCCCACATGGGACAGCGCCCGGGGGTCTTGAAAACCCCCAGGAGCTCACGTCCTATCTTCCATCGCTTCTACCACTGCTCCTCCCTGGCTTTGTCCTCCCTCCCGGACAGGAGACAGCTTCCCACCCAAGAGGGACAGGCCTTTCGTCTCACTGCTGGTTGACAGAACCCCGGGGGGAGGGGGTTGGCTGGCTGAGCTCCAGCCATCGGTCATCGTCCGCTCCAAGGCCAATAACAGGGACACGGCGGCTGACTTGTTGAGCGACGACGCTGCACCGTCGCTGTGCTGACCTTGCTAAGCTTGTGGGGTTATTACTATTCTTACCACTTTCCAGAGGAGGACATTGAGTCCCAGAGCAGGCAGGGAACCTGCCAGGTCACTGCCATGTCGCTGGGTCTGGGGTGGGGGTGATCACTGAGGACAGCCAGAAGACCCCGTCTACACCAGGTGAGCCTCCACAGCCCCCTTCTTCCCCAGTCCCTGTGTCCGGCCACACCGCACAGCCACCTGGCCCACCGGCGTGCCTTCCCAGGTCCCGAGAAGCAGTCAGTTCTGTTTCTTATTTGAAGGCGCCAGAGGCCCATGCGAATCGAGGCCAGCAGGGTGGCATCCTAACCCTATCCAGGTGCCACACTGAGCTGGTCGGCCATGCGCTGCCACACAGCTGGGGGTCTGAGTCCTCCCTGGGCCTTCCAGGCAGCAGTCTGCAGGGGACAGGTGGCCTGTTTTCCGCCTCTCTTTCCACCAAGCCCAAGACATGGGCACCCCAGGGCCCCTAAGCATGTACTGCCAGAAAGGGCACTGCCCAAAAGGCCACCCAGGCTTCCTCTGGGGGGCTGACTGGAGCAGGGGCACGGGTCTAGCCTCAGGAAACTGTCCAATGACGCAGCATCTCAGGGATTCAGTACGCTCCTTGTGGAGGTCATCCCCGATGTCTTCGTGTCTTCTTGACTGCATTCAGGGTTAGCCCAGGGGGTCTGACAGCCATTCAAGGTTGTGCAGGAGAGCAGGACCATCTTCCCAGCACTCCAGTGCCACATTCTGGTCCTGTTGGTTGTAATCTGTCCCCACAGGAATCACTCAGGTCATGGTGTCGAGGAGCTGGGCTGAAGCTAGGGTGAGGCAAGTGAGGCATTCACCTTAAGTGCAAAATTTATGAGGTGCCAACAAACTCAGAAGCCAAGAGAAATACTATTGTCATGCAATGTTGAAAAGAAATCAAATAAGTAAAGTATGGCCTCACGGCTGTCTGCCTGTTTTGATAGATACAGTTTTATTAGGATGCTCTGGGCTCGCCCATCCTGCAGTACTTTGCTGCTATAATATTAGAGTCTGCCAAAGACAATGAACTTTGCTGAGACACCTCTGACTTTGGTGCTGTATTAGTCAGGATTGTGCAGGGAAACAGCACCAACAGGATGAGAGAGAAAGAGAGAGAAAGAAGAGATTTTGTTTTAAGTAATCAGCTTGCAAAATCGTGGAGGCTTGACAAGTCCAAAATTTGCAAGAAGGCTGGCAGGCTGGAGGCCCGGGGAGAGCTGCAGTTCAAGCCTAAAGGTGGTCTCCTGGCAGAATTTCCCTTTCTTCTGGGCAAGTCTAGGAAGCCCTTCGCCTGCTTGGATGAGGCCCACCCACATTCTGAAGGGTAGTCTGCTTTACCCAAAATCTTCTGATTTAAATGTTTATTTCATCTACACCTAAAATAATGTTTCATCAACTATCTGGGTACTGTAGTCTAGCCAAATTGACACATAAAATTTACCATTACAAGTGCCTTCTATTATTATTCAATCCATGATTGCCACTTTACTATCTCCATGCGTACATTCTTTTTCTCCACAGTGAGGGAAGAAAAGCCTCCATTTGCAGAGGAGAGACTGTTTTATTATCTCTTTGCATGTTCTGGTATTTTCTAGAATACTACTTTGCACAACATAGCACATGTTTGTTATTTGATGAGTAGCTATTACTTTGGTGACTTTTTGGCCTCAGTTAAAAAAATTTTTTTTTGTCAAAAAATTTACAAGCTCTTAAGAAGAAACTGGTTACTTTTCAAAATTCAAATACAAAATAATCCAGGTAAAAATCTCATAAAAATAGTCCTTTCAAGAATTTGTTCTCCTGTCCTTCTAATGCGTGACTTGAAATCAGTTTCCAGGACTACACCTTTGAGGGGACTCTGTCCACGAGGCATCAAAGCCCAGGCAGCCTTTCTCTGTGGAATGCAAGACCTACTCTTATGATTTCTTTCTCAAAATCTTAATCCTAATAATAATGAAAATGAATTTATCAGATGAAGACATAAATTAATCCTGTCTGAACAACTTGATGTTATCATATTTAATTTCAAATTTAATTACTTTGGTATTTAATTACAAAACAGTTAATTACTTTACTGTAATTATGTGTCCTTTTAAAGTAGAAAGAGGCCAAAAATCCCTGATAAAGGGCCACCCTGAGGCATGGCCATCTTCTGGTTTATCTCCAGCCCTGTTTCCTGATTTTCCTGCTGTTCCGTTCCTTGAATTTCTCACTTCCTATCAGTTCTTGGTCTCTTCTTACACTTCTAGAACCAACATCCAATGCCACCTTCTGCTGCTCCATTGATTTCTACAAGGCTTCCAAAGCCCTGTTGTTGGGACAAGATCACTTGAAATAGCACCACTCTATCCGCCCCAGAGCCAGAAGCTTGTGTAGTACTTGTAGACCTCAGAATTTTCAGTGTCACCCTGCTCAGAGGCACCTAACACCAGAATGGGGAGGGCATCATCTGGTCACAGTGACTGTCCGTCCTCACTCTGCTGCCAGACTGCGGGGTTTGCAACTTTATCCCTTTGGAATGAAGGTTTCTCGGAAGATGCCAACATGGCCGATGTGGGGGGGGGCGGGGGTCTGGGGGCTCAAGGAACTGGCTCTTTGCCTATTGACACGGAAGTATTTTAACATTTTCACAAGTGGTACAACTTTACCAGTGCTTCTGGGCTCAGCCTTCTCGCTGGCCCCTGGGGCGGGGGTGGCAGGTGGATAAGAAGGTGCATGAAATGAGCTGAGTGTCACAAGTGTGCCAAGGATGGAAGGGAACTGGGGAGCCATGCCCCACATCAAGGAAGCAGCCTGGTGATGACTGAAGCAAGCAATTTTTTTCCAAGAGAAGCCCAAAGCCAGATTTTCATGAGAAAATTTCAGATTTCAAAATATTGGAAGCCAACTCAAGTTTTTCCCCCAAAATTCCTGGGGGGGGTCAACTAAAAAATAACTTAGGGCTGGAACTGGCTCATGGAAGGCCCCCTCTTTTGCTCGAAGTCACTGCCTCTCCAACCAAAAGTGGGGGTTCTATTTTCCATCGTCTGTTTAAAAGTGGGCGTGGACTTCCGGCTTTCAGGTCCTATAGAGAAGGCTGGGGACGCGGCACTCCCATCCCGACGAGAGGAATACACTAACCATTGTACAGGTTCACAACTTCTCTGTTTCTCCGAGGACAGAGGAAGCCACCAGCTAGACATCTAGTCCCAAATCTGAAGCTCCGCGGAGCTTGCTAACCAGAACAGGTGTCACCAGATGCCACACTTGTGAGTACGAAAAGGACCCCCAATTCGTAATGATTCGCTAAAGACCAAGTGTGAGAACATGGAGCCCGGAGAGCCACAGACACGGGGACCCGGACCCACCTTCGGGCTTCCCCCGCTGGCCCAGCAGGCACTCGCAGGAAGATGCAGGAAGACTCGGGGCACAGCAAGAATCCCGAGCTGCCGCGGGAAAGGCAAGCAGTCCTTCGCCATGGAACAGCATTAAGCTGATGTGGGAAGGACAGCCCGCCATCCTGCCTTCAGAGGTCCTCCGTGGCTGGGAAGAGAACAGAAAAGCCTCCTCCCCGAGGAAGAGGCGGAAGCACATCCTGGACCCACACTAGGAAAGGTCACCTACAGCTGGGGGCGGTTGGGAGCCCTAAGAAGGACTCACCCCTGCGGCACAGGGACCCTATGCCTGCCCAAAAGTGAGCGTGAATCAGAACAAGGCCACTAACGCCACCCACGTGCCCCGCCGAGGCCAGCGAGCGCCAGGGAGCCGGCGGCAGCATCTCCTGCTGGCAGAGGCCAAGCGCCTGGAGAGACAGCTTCTCTGAGGCGCAACTGCGAAGGAAGGACCTGAAGCGGAGGTCGGGGCAGATGTTGAGAGAAACCTCTGGAAACAGTTCAAACGTCCCGGCGGGGAATGGATAAACAAACCACGGCACACGGCGCAGTAGAATACTCCCCAGCAGTGTGACGGTCGGAGTTACCGGCACGTTCAGTAACACGGATGAATCTCACGGGTGTTGTGCTAAATCCTGCGTCCTGCGTGGATATGACGTTCCTGCAAAAGCTGATCTCTGGGGATAGAAAACAGATCGATGGTTCCAGAAGCTGGGGGGGAGGCTGGAGATTAAACATCAAAGGAAACAGGGAAATTCTGGAGGGGGGCGAGGTGACAGAGCTGGTCTTTATTGTAACTGTGCTAATCAGTCACATGACCCTACTTTTCTCAAGACGTGCAGGATTGTGCGCTGCGGAGGGAGATGTTTACCCTGCTTACCCTACATAAAAGACTCCTTGATAAAATAAATGGGGAAGACTGAGGAACATAAAATGATCAGACCAAGCATCAATCCCTTTCTTCTGACCGTATTTTTTTTTTACGTTTTTGTGTAAATTCCAGTAATCGACAGTGTTCTATTCCTTTCAGCCACACAATTTAGTGATTCCTCACTTCCTCACAACACCTGGTGGTCATCAAGACAAGGGCCCCTTAATGCCCGTCACCTACTTCACCCATCCCCCACCCACCTCCCTTCTGGGAAGGATCGGATTGTGCTCTATAATTAAGAGTCTGTTTTCTGGTTTTCCCCTCTCTCTCTCTTCTCCCCTATGCTCATTTGTTTTGTTTTTTCAATTCCACACATGCATGAAATCATACGGTATTTGTCTTTCTCTGACTGACTTACTTCACTTAGTATAATACTCTCCTGATCCATCTTTTATTTTCAGTAGCCAGGCTGCCCTAAGAAAAGGAAAACAGTGGCAAACCATAACAGACTCTTGAATACTGAGAACAAACTGAGGGTAGATGGGGGTTCGGGGGAGGGGGAAATGGGTGATGGGCATGGAGGAGGGCACGTGCTGGGATGAGCACTGGGTGTTATATGGAAACCAACTTGACAATAAACTATAATTTAAAAAAGAAAGAAAAGGAAAACAGGAGCAAAGGAAAAGCGCATGAATTGGCCAGCCTGCTTTTAACTGTGAAGAACAGAAACTCAACTCCATCTAGCTGAGATCCGAGGGGTAATTTGATAGGAGGACTCCATCTGGTTCAGGCTGGCAGCCCGGGTGCCCGGGGTGATGGGAACCGAGGGCACACGCCTGTTCCTCCTCCTTCCCTCCCGGAGTGCGTTCTCTCTCACCGCGCGCTGACTTCTGAACATGGCCCCCAGGAGCTCCCAGCCCCCATGGTTCACAGCCTTGCCTACAAGGAGGAACTACATCCCTTATTCAAATTCCAGTTCAAAAATCCCAGGAAGCACTCTGATTGGCTCAGCTGAGGCCGGTCAACTGTGGCCAAGGGAAAGACGTCCTGTGAAGTTTACCTTCCACGCCGCCCGGTTGGAGCGGGAACAGATGCTTCCCCCAGAAGGTAGAACACTAAGCAGACAAAATATTGTCTCTCGCGGCCCATCATCATCTCAGGCGCTATGTTTTCTTTGTTGTTCTCCATAAAAGGTTGGAGCTCCCCTTCTGGCTTTACTTCACTTCAGTTTTGGGAGCCTCCTCTGGACTGAGAGGTGGAGGCATGAAGAGGAGTTAGACGCAGTCCTTCTCAAGACTCCACACCCCAGGCTAAGGGGGAGCCCGACAAATAAGCAGCTCATTACAAATGAGGAGGTGCTCCAGGAGCACGGTGGGAAGGGGCCACCTATCCAAGCCCCAGGGCTGAGGCAAGGTTTCCTCTAAGAAGTGGCACCAGGGCAATTTGAAGGTTGTGAGAAAAGGGGAAGGGCGTTTCGAACAGAAGTACGTTCCCAGTGAGTGTGAAGGAACCGCTCTCACAACTGATGGATTGTGAGTCCCTCAACGGGGTGTGTCTGGTCTTGTATGATAAAGATGCAATCCTCGGGCTTTCTTAAAAAGCACTTTAGGGGCGCCTGGGTGGCTCAGTCAGTTGAGCGTCGATTTCAGCTCAGGTCATGATCTCACGGTTCACAGGTTGGAGCCCCACATCAGACTCTGTGCTGATAGCTCAGAGCCTGGAGCCTGTCTTCAGATTCTGGGTCTCCCTCTCTCTCTGACCCTTCCCTGCTCATGCTGTGTCTCTCTCTCTCTCTAAAATAAATAAAAACAGTAAAGACAATTTTTAAAAAAGCACTTTATAGTTTTCAGAATACTTATAAATCCTTTTTTCCCCTCTTCAGCGGCCTTATCCAACAATACCAAAATCGGGAAATAAAAACAAAACAAAGAACTGAGAAAGGGCTGGGTAGCTTTGCTTCAACAGAGCTCAGCCCACACACCCCCTTCCCACCCCAGTCGCAAGTATGGGATTGGCCTCTAGGTGGGTTAATTGCTCCCAGCTTGGGGGTTTGCAAGATGTGTGTGGTGGAAACCGGAAGTGGCCAGGACCTTCCAAGGTACTAAGTAATACCTCGCAGGATCTAGACTGGACAGGGAAGGTGGGTGGGGAACTGGGGTATAAAGGGGGAAGGGATCAGAGAATTCGAGTCCTAATGAAGCTGAAGAAGCAGAACACAGGAAGGACACCAAGGGTTGGAAGACTGAAGTCTGAGATTACAAGATTTCTTTTTTTAATGTTTACTTATTTTGTAAGAGAGAGAGCAGGGAAGGGCAGAGAGAGAAGGAAAAAGAGAATCCGAACCTTCTCTGAGCTGTCAGCACAGAGCCTAACGTGGGGCTTGAACTCATGAACCGTGAGATCATGACCTGAGCCAAAATCGAGAGTCAGCCACTTAAGCGACTGAGCCACCCAGGAGCCACACGGGATGAAAAGACTTCTGAGGTTGTGTGAGTCTAGGAGGTGGTGTCGGTATACAGACGTCAGGGGTTTGCCGAACGGAGGAGGTGGGAGGTAGCTATTGGAGTTGTTGGAAGAGGTGAAAGATGAACACGAAAGCTGAAGCCATGAGGTCTCTGGAGGGGCTTGGAGTGGAGAAGAAAAACAAGCAGCAGGTGCCAATGTTTTTAGGGCAAGAGAGGGAGTGACCAGGAGTTTGGTGGGAGGTGGCCACAGGGAGGGGAGGGGAGACAGGGACCAATGACAGGGGTTTCAAGAAGAGTGTTTGCATGGGGACGAGAGGAGAGTGTCGGGGGACAGCCTCAGAGGCAGTGGCAGACGGGCACTGTGCCCCTGGCAGCAAGGCAAGGCTGAAGAGCTGGAGACCAAATGAGCAGGGCGCTCGGGAAGCACGTGGCCCAGCCTTGGCCAGGCTTGAAGGAGCCAACTCGGAGAACATGTGCTGAGCTCCAGATTCTGTCTGAATATGCAGATTAGTTCAATGTCCATCAAGGTGAAGCCCTGTCTGGCTTTCCAGAGATGGGGTGGTGTCACACTGCCCAGGATGATCATTTTCTCAATTTAAGACAAATGTGCTCATTCTAATATATATTATGAGCATATATGTAGCCAGCATATCATCCTAGAGAATTCACAGATAACGTTGCTTGGAGAAAGGCTACAGTTAAATATATCAAATGGGGCACCTGAATGGCTCGGGTGGTTAAGCGTCTTACTCTTGATTTCCGCTCAGGCCACGATCTCAGTGTGTGAGCTGGAGCCCCGCATCAGGCTCTGTGCTGACAGTGCAGAGCTGCTTGGGACTCTCTCTTTCTGCCCCTCTGCTGCTTGTGCGTGCCCTCTCTCTTCTCTCTCTCCCTCCCTCTCCATCTCTCTCTCTCTTTCAAATAAATAAACATTAAAAAATTAAAGAAAGATATCAACTAAATAATAAGAACAAATGGCACACAGGTTAAGGGCCAAAGCTGAAGGGAGTACGCAGACGCCCCAACTGCAGGAAACCCTCGATTTCCGTCGTTGACTCTGCACAGCTCTGCTTATCCGTCACTCCACCTGTGTATCAGGAAGCCCTGGTGTGAACCCCCGGCCCCCGCAGTTCCCAATCACCCTAGGAGAGCAGGCCCAGGTCTCTGTGCTCTGGAGGGTTACCACGGTGGTTGGGCGCCCGTGTCTTCAGAGCCTGGATGGAGCAGACAGAATCCTGGCATGCTAAAGGGAAGGCTCTTGTCCAAGTTACCCTTCGTGTATCTTTTATACGGAGAAGTTTTAGAGGTCAGTTTAGCCTGATTTCAGCCCAGTGTCTTCTAGACTATCTACATAAAGAAGAAAAATCACCATTGCTGTATCGGCCTCCTCACGTGCTGCCTCATTCTCCCGAGCGGCCAGCACCATGCCCAGCCTTTGCCACGGTGGTCCCAGTAGGCAGCTAAGTTCTACCCACCTGAGGCCTCCATGCAAATCCCTGGCTGTTCCCATGACTTCAAGACTCAGATGACCCCTCATGCTGCTGGGTGTTTCCTGGGATCTGGCTTCCCCAGTGGCTCCGGAAGGACCCAGATGATACCAGAAGCACGGGCACCTTAACTCCCTGCGTGGAGAACCTGACCAGTGACGGGTAAGAGATGGGAGAGAGCCAGAAGACAAATTCCCTTCTCCGGTCCCCATAATGCACTCTCCCGAGGCACAGGGTTTCTGAAATATCTGGTCAGAGACATCCTGCATGGCAACATGACCAGCTTCTGGAAGTAGGGCCTGCTCAGCAAAGCCCCACCTTGAGCGTTCTCCCCATGTTTGCCTGGGTCACTTCCTCCCAGCTCCGGGCTGCTGCCCTGGGATTGCACCTTCTGATGTAGCTCTGGTCCTTAAACTTGACTCATCCATCCATTCAAGGGAGCCCAGCCCATCTGAAACCAAATAGGGATTCTTCCCGCCCCGCCCCCCCCAAACCGCCATTCTCACAATAATTTCAAAGGCCAGTTTCAAAACCATGGTGGGCTACTCTCCTCGCCTGACTCACTGGCAGAGGCTGGGAGGCGGACAGCCTACTTGGGTAAAGGGGGGCGTAGCAGCCTTGATGTTTTGGCAGGTGCTCGGCAGAGGGCGCCCACCTGGTAGACGGCCCAGAGCCATCACATGTGCCCGGCGATGGCAGCCCAACAGGACAGAGCCAAGGGGACAAAAGCGGCCCTGAGAGCCATGCAGGCTAGCCACCACGGGCTCCGGCTCACCGCTGCGCGCTAGGCTGGGGGTTGCCCGGAGGTCCTGAGACCCTCCCTCCGGTGGGGGATGGGAAGCACTTTTCCCAACAAGAACTTTGAACTGGATTGTGATTGAATTCTTGGATTAGACTACATTTTTATTGGATTAGGCTGGCCTTTGCTGGAGTGGACTGAATTTCGTCTTCCTGTTGCCAAGTGGGGATGAGAGCTCATTAAAGAAAGTACATGCAATTATTATTATTTTTTAAGTGCATTTGTACTCTCCCAGGCCCCACTTTAATTTGGCGAGGAGCCCTGTCCTTGTGTATGAGCCCTAAGGAGAGCCAACCAGACTCCGGGACTTGGACAAAGAGGGTTTATGTCTGTGGCTGGAACAACAAGGCCGGGGTGAATGACCACGATGTGGTGCAGTGCTGGAAACTCGTCTACACGAGAAGCCAGCCCTGTGCTCCTGACCACAGAGGTCTCGAAAGGGAGTGAAACCTCAGCACTTCGACTACGTTTTTAAATTTTCTTTTAGTGTTTATTTATTTTTGAGAGAGAGAGAGAGCTCGAGTAGGGGAGGCGCAGAGAGAGAGGGAGGCACAAAATATGAAGCAGACTCCAGGCTCTGAGCTGTCAGCACAGAGCCCAACGAGGGACTCAAACTCGGGAACCAGATCATGGCCTGAGCCAAAGCTGTATGCTCAACCGACTGAGCCACCCAGGTGCCCCTCAGCTACGTTTTTAATTTGCTTTATTGTGTGTAGCCATTGTGAACACAGTCCCAATATCAGTTTGCTGGTTGTCATATAAGAGGGGTGTGTGAAGGGCGCCTGGGTGGCTCAGCTGGTTGAGCATCTGACCTCAGCTCTGGTCATGATCTTGTAGTTCGTGGGTTCAAGCCCCACATCGGGCTCCGTGCTGACGGCTCAGAGCCTGGAACCTGCTTCAGATTCTGTGTCTCCCTCTCTCTCTGCCCTTCCCCCGCTCACACTTTGTCTCTCTCAAGAATAAATAAACATTGAAAATACATATTAAGAGGGTATGTGTGTCTGTGTGTGTGCGCGCGCTCATGCGGGCATGTGTCTGTTTGTACAGCGTGATGGCTAAGAGCTCAGCCTCTATGACCATCAGATCTGGATTGAGTCCCAGTGTTTTCCTCACCAGAGGTGTAGACCTACTCACCAGCAGTGTAAGCATAGGAATTGTTAGCCTAGCTAAGGCATGGCTTTCTCACCCGGGAAAGTGGCGCCGATCTCACCAACCTCGCCAGACCGCTGTGAAAACCACACCGCAGCCGTTGCGTAACTGCCTTCACAATTCCCGCCACCCTGCATCCTAACTCGGCTAGGTGTTCTCTCCTCCAGCCCTGCCCCATCCCAGGCCCGGTCTCCACCCAGACCTGTAACCCCCAGAGCCTGGCCCGTGGACTGCCCCCAGGCTCTCTGCCCCGGCCCCCAAGCCTCTTGGCCCACGGGAGGCCCTGGCAGAAGCAGAGAGCTCCCAGGGCAGGAGCCCCGGGGCTGCTGCCCGCTCCTCACTCTGGAGTCCCGTCTCTGTCTGCAGCGGGCCCGTGGGCATCTCAGCCCTCTGCGAGGCCTGGCTCCCTTCTTTAACCTTTTGGGCCTCAGTGCCAACAGCTGCCTCAGGGGCTCCTCTGGGGGCTGTTTCAGCGTGTTTTAGGGCTCCATTGACCTTGTCCCAGAGATCTGCGATTGGCCCCTCACCAAGTCTTGGCAAAGCGGATCAGCGGGGAGAACTCTGTTTCTCACCTAACCCTGGGTGACGCGCTCCTGGATTATTGATGAACTGGATGATTATTTCCAAAACAGATTTTAAAAACCGAAACGATTTGTTTTAGAGGAATATTATGGCTCCATGTCATTGTGAACCCGATATGCTGGTTTTAATCTTTCTAATACACATTAAAGTAAATCCATATCTTAAAAAAAGACACGTGCTCACCATGTCCCACCTAAAATCACCTCCGGTCCCCCCGTGCTCTGTCGAGCCCCTTTTGGAAAGGACAGAGTCGCTGTGTGGTGACGCTCTGGGCTGGGAACCAGCTTCCTTCCTGAATGCCATCCTTAAAATGAGGAACCACGCTGTCCCACGGCCGCCACCGCGAACGCGGCAAGTGCACGACAGGCAGGAAGGTCTTCCTTCTTAGACTGTCTCTACTTTTCTCATGAAATGTGACTTCTTATCCTGTTGCTAATAAAGAATGAGCGCCCCCCGTCGTGACAGCTCTTTTCCCGAGAAACATCTTCTCCCCCCTGCAGAAAGGGCAAGGGGTTCATTGTGAAGAAGAAATGATCTGCAATCGCCCCCAGTGCAAACAGAAAGTCTTTCTGAAGTCCATCTTCAAATTACAGGTATTTTAAAAATAAATGTGGTGGAATCTTGCTGAGATTTTCATACCAAGAGGCTGAATAGTAAGACAGAACGTATCGCTCTTTGTTGAAAACAGCGACTGCCCCTAGAGCGGGGTTTGACCTCATCAGCACCCTTATTTCTTGTCTACTGGACCTCCACCCACCACGCCTGCCGGCCCCCCGCAGCCCTGCGCACCCCCACATGCATTCGCGCGCACCGCCACGCGCCCGGGGCCGCACCTGCCACGCGGCGGCAGGGCCTGGGTGGCGGTCCCTCGCTCTGCCCTCTAGCCTCTGGGAGCTGGCCGCTTTCTGTACAGGCTGCCCCCCGGAACAAAGCAAGCTGTCCTAGGAGAGGATTAGCCACCTCTGCTGGACCAGTGCTGCTCAGGATCAAGCAAGACTGACGACAAAACTTATTTTTAAAAATCCTTTTTTGCTTTTTTAGTCACTGCGGATGAAGAGCTGAACTGAGATGTGTGACAGGGGCCCCGTGGGGCACCCTGTAACTTCAGCTCGGTTAAGGGTGTGGGAGAAAAGGACTTAAAAAAATTTTTTTTAATGTTTATTTATTTTTGAGAGAGACAGAGACAGAGCGCAAGCAGGGGAGGGGCAGAGAGAGACAGGGAGACACAGAATCTGAAGCAGCTCCAGGCTCTGAGTTGTCAGCACAGAGCCCACCACGGGGCTCGAACTCAGGAACCGCGACATCATGACCTGAGCCAAAGTCAGAGGCTTAACCGACTGAGCCACCCAGGTCCCCAGAAAATGATTTTAAGAAAATAAACACGCTTTGGCCATTAAGAGGGCCCCCTTCGCGCCCCCACCAAGGCAAGCCTGTCTTGTGTATGTCCTATTCTCTGCAGGGGTGAAGGCGGCCAGCCGCGTGGGTGTGCCAAAGCAGCAGAGACACGGAAAACTCCCCTAAGTCCCCCGTCGGTAGTGCTCTCCTGGCCACATGCAGGTATGAGGCCTGCAGACCCCACGTCCACAGTGAGGAGCCGTTTTAAAAAGCCACATAGTGCTAGAAGGGTAGGGAGAGAAAGAGCTTTTCTCTTCCCATGCCTCCTGTCCCAACATCCAACTCTTTGGCAAATAGATTTTTTTATTTACCTCCATTTGTCGGAGCAAAAGGCTTATACTATTGTGTTGATTTTTCCATTTTAGACATAATCTCCTGCCTTCCTGCTCTGAGGGTGACGGTTTTAGCACACACGCCTTCACTTTATCTCCTCTCCCGTCTACAGCCTCCCCATGTAATCATATCACATGTTTTGTTAAGTAAATATTCCATGAATATGTTATTTTTACTAAGTAAACATTGGTCAAGGTGCTCCAGGAAAGTATTACATTTCCTTTCATATACGACTCTTTGTTTTCCTTGGACTTAAGGACTGGCTTTTTCCCCCATTTGCACAATTTCAGGAGTCACCACTAATTCTCCCCCACAAACTCTCCAGAAGAGCTGGAAAATTCTCCTCCATATATTCAAACACATTGGTTCCAGCTGTATTTTGGAGCTGTCCTTCTGGAGCCGTCCTTCCTCCTGTTCCAGTCTGGGCTGCTGGCTCCCTGTCCTTGCTTCCCAGTGGGGATCCTAGAACGTCACTCAGCGAACCCTGAATCCCCTCTGCCTGTCTTCCGGGTCGAATCCCTTGTTCAGATCCTAAGCCTTCCTTTCTCTTTGTTAATTCCCTTATTTTGGTGTGTTTCTATGAGCATCCACAGACTGCCCTGGGCTGGCTGGCCGGGTACAGTAGGCCCGCTTTACCCATAGTTTTGCTTTTTGTGGTTACAGTTACCCATAGTCACCTGCAGTCTAGAAGCAGATGATCCCCCTCTGACGTCACAGTGCCCTTGACATTCACCTTCCTTCATCTCTCCAGGTAGGCGCTTTGTCATCTCACATCATCATAAGAAGAAGGGTGAGTACAGTACAATAACATATTTTGAGAGAGAGAGAGAGAGATCACATTCACATAACTTTTATTATAATAGATTGTTACAATTGTTCTATTTTGTTAATCATTGTTGTTAATCTCTTACTGTGCCTACTTTATAAATTAAGCCTCATCGGGGTGCCTAGGTGGCTCAGTCAGTTAAGTGGCCGACTTCAGCTCAGGTCATGATCTCACAGTTTGTGGGTTCGAGCCCCGTGTTGGGCTCTGCTGACAGCTCAGACCTGGAGCCTGCTTCTGATTCTGTGTCTCCCTCTCTTTCTGCCTGTCCCCCGCTCACGCTCTGTGTCTCTCTCTCTCAAAAATAAATAAACATTAAATTTTTTTTTTAATTAAGCCTTATCATAGGGATGTATGTGTAGGGAAAAAAAACACAGCACATACAGAGTTTGGTACTATCCACAATATCAGGCATCCACTGGGGCTCTTGGCATGTACCCCTCACGGAGAGAGGGGACTACCGTATAGAGTTCTAGACCAGAAATATGTTTTTTTCAGCATTTTGAAAGTCTTGTTTCCCTACCTTCTAGATTCCAACGTTGCTGAGAAGGAGGATACTAGTCTGACCCCTGACCCTGTGCATGCGACCCCTAATCTGTTCTTCTCACCCCTTCTCTCCCAGACGGTTTTTTTAGGATCTGCTTTCAATTCCTGAAATATTTAGATTTTATGCAAATTTGCTTTAGGTGGATCCCTCTCCCCCTTTAAAAAAATTCAGTGTGCTGGGTACTTATTCTGAGCCTGTTCAGTATGAAAAATCCTACTCTAGTTCTGGGATATTTTAAAATATTGTTTCCTCTAATAATTTTCTCTCTTTTTTTTTTTTTTGTTCTCCATAGAATACCTTTTATTTTCTATCGGACGTCTTATTTTACCTGGCATTCTTTATCACACTCTCTGAGAGATGACCTTGGCTTTAGCCCCATCCTCTTTATTTCATTTTATTTGTTCTGTGCTGGTTTCCAATCTCCCTACTATCTTCTCAACCCTCACCCCTCATAGATTTCACGACTTCTCTCCCTCCGGGGATGGGACGTGACCTCCGTTTACTCTGTTCCTTTTCTTCTGGTCTATTTTGATTTCAGCTTTCCAGGTTGAGGGTCTTTCTTGTGGTCTTTGCCTGTCCCTTTATATTAGGACAGTGACATCGAAGGTGGGCTGGACACTCTGTACGTGGGAAGGGGTTTGCCAGCTGGGGGCTTCACTCAGGCCAACTGGGCAGCAGCCCTGCTGTTTGTTTAGAAGTTTCTGCCAAATTCAGGATTTTTGTCTCTCCTCATGGCTGGGGAATTAATGTGTGCTGGCTCCGAGCATTCTGGGAGCCTACTTGGGAAAGAGGACTAAAGCAGGGGTAAAGTCACAATTTCACTTCCTTCATCTCTGTCCTATCCTGGCCTCACCTCCTCCCCAAGATGTGCCTGGCGTCTCCAAACCAGGAGCTGCCCTGGAGCTGTTTGTCCAGAGGAAAAACTCCAGGCTTTCTGCTGGGATGGGGAAGGGCAGGGACTTGACTGCCCTTCAGACAGACTTCTGGATTCTTCTTTCCACCGACCCTGACCTTCAGAGATACCTGGCCCTTGGATTCCCGGTTTCTCAGAGTGCCTGGGGCACGAATGGGGATGAATGTGACATCCTCATGTGCACGCTTTTAACAGCAGAGAAAGCTGAGCACGAATTCGGTTTTCCTCCTCTTAGTCCTGTTGGGTGTAAGTCCTATTTATGGTTTGAATACGAGTCCTGATACGTGGTTTCCGTGCATTATCCCAGTTCCATCCTCACTATCCTGTGAGACAAGTACTATTATCAACCCCACTTAGAGAAGGGAATGCAGCCTTTGAGGGAGTAGGTGTCTGTTAGGGCCCAGAGCTATGGTGTGGCCCAGGCCTTCCAACCCCTGAGCCCTTGCCCTGAGCCGCCACAGTGGGCAGCCTTGTGGGGGGGGGGGGCGCGCAGAAGGTGAGAGACAAGGTGTGAGAGCAGAGTGACCCTGTTACCGCGTCCCAGCTCCTTCCAGTCACCACATGACAGGCCAGTAAGTCAAGAGGCAAGATACTGAGACAAGGAAAGCGACTTTATCCAGAAAGCCGGCAAGCCCAGGAGATGGCAGACTGTGGTCCCAATGGCCCATCCTGGCATGAGGCTGCGCTGCTTTTACATTAGGGCAGGGGGAGAGGGGTGGAGTCGCAGGTGACTGAGATCTGTAGACATCCCAGGAAGGTCATGTAACCTCTTCGTCCTTGTCAGTTGATCTTTGTGTATAAGAATGTGGTCGTGTCATTCCTGTAAATCTCAAACATGGCATAATCATTTCTGTATGTATTTTCTTCTCTCCTCAGGTGAGGTGGGTTTCGGGGGAGAAGCGATTTCTGCAACTCTTAGCTGTAACATGCCTACGTGCAGGACTAAGCAGGAGTTTCTAAGCTACAGGTGACAGCAGCAAGAGAAACGGAAGCTATATGGAGCCAGACACGCTATGTTTCTCCCTGTCACAATCCCCAGAAGTCCTCTGAATGTCTGCCATTGGCTAAGTCTTCCATGGAGGCTAGTCCTGAAAATCTGTCCCACGGGAGTCTTAGAGGATGGGGGCGGTGCCTCTAGGGGAGGGCTGTGGTTGGTGAAAGCAGCAAACTTTGTGTCCAGCCCAGGTCCTTTCCAGGGGGTCTGGGTTTAAAAACCATTTGGAAAAGGAAGTGTTCTGAGATCATTCTTATCCTCCCTCCCCCCAGGCGATTAAATCCGAATCTCTAGATGTGGGACTCAGGACTGTCGTGTGTGAAGCTCTCCAGGATGCCCCTGTGTGGCGAGTTTAGAACCGGTGTCCTAGACCAGCGCTTCGCAAACTGTAAAGTGCACCTGCCTCACCTGGGGATCTTGTTAAAAAGCAGCTTCTGAACCACAGGTCTATCCGGCTCCCACACGATGCTGCTGGTCCTGGGACCACGTTGCATGGATTGACGCCATTGGTGACACGGAGCAGGTACAACAGTAGGAAAAACTAGTCTGTGGGCAGCACCTAAAGTTGGCGGAAAAGTACGAATTTCAACTTCATGGTTAACTTCTTTTTTCATAATTACTATAAAAATGTATGCATTGCGGAAAGGGATATGAATTCTGTGACCGTTCTAAACAATGTAAGGAGAATATTAATTAGCAAAGGCCTTCGTGCTTTTAGAAGGTATAGATGTTACTGAAGAGGTCATAAAGGAGGGAAGGGGTTTACACGTCCTGTGAGGTTTATGACCCAAACAGCCAGTCGGGCACCCAGGTCTCCCGGATCTCAGAACACCCAGGGGCCACCACACCTCTCCCTGGCTTCCTGGCTTCCTATCCCCTGGACTCCTCCCGCAGATCCCCTGCTGGGTCTGCTTCAAGAGCAACACAAAAATCCCTCTCCTTGAATAAAAAAGAATAATCTCTCTCCCCTAAAAGCACCTCCCTGAATGCTCCAATGCAAATTTTCCCAAAGACGTTAGTACAGTTTCTTGCAGGAATTTTGATAGGTTAAATATTCCTGCTTTCTTAGACCATGAGGAGAAACCTAGGTTTCCAAAATACTTATCTTTTTGTGTATTTCTATATAATGATTAAAGAATTCCAAGTGTGCCCCAAGGGGTCCAAGCATTCAGGGAATTTCTGCTAAAATGACCTTTAGCAGCCCCTTCCTCCCGCCCCCACCTGGCCTCTCATATTGTCTCTGCTCTTCTCCACCAGCAGACACGGGTATCACATATCAAAGAGAAAGAATAGTTCAAGAGGAAATCTGTACTGTCCTTATTTTATAAATTGGGTTTAATAATTCATCTAAAAGAGAATTTTTAGCAACAAGGTTTGCATATAAAAAGGGAGCGTGCCTTCCCTAAATAGGCATCTGTAACTCTTGCTGCAATGCTGAGTGGGGAGAAAAAAAGGCCAGTCAGGTCCAAGTGCCTCTTTCAGATTCTCAAAGGACATCATAGTCTCTAGCCCGTTAGGCAGAAGTGATTTGAGAGCAAGCTTTGCAAGGAAAGGAATTTAAACCACACCCTAAAAGCCTCCTCTTTGTCCCTGCAGAAATCCACCTAGAGGTCATTGCAACAAACACATATATTCCAAAAACTGTCTGCAGTCTGTGGGTCTGTTCATTTCCCGGTCATCAGACGCCACCTGCCCAGAGCCCCACTGCCGCCTCCAATACCAAAGCCACGGAGTCTTGTAAGTCGGCGGTGTCGGGTTTGAGGGTCTGCAGGTCCCCGCGCGCATACTCAAAGCTGTGCAGAGTGTCAAGAAAATCAGTCATTCACACAGCTGTGCTGCTCATGCGTGACAAGCCGACTTTAAATATTTGTCATTCCAACTTGCTGATATGGGGGGAGGGGGAGTTGGTAGAATGAAAGAGGGGAAAATGAACAGAGCCCTCTAATTGCCCAGGTTTGCTGCCTGGAATATTTCTGCAGTGGCCCTGCGGCAGGCAGGTGTCCATGCTTTCAGACCTCACAATGGGGAAGTTGCCAGGGAGCGAAGGGCCAGCAGAAGAAGTCATTAATACCTCTGTTTTCAGTTGGTAGACAGCACCTGTCTCCTTGCCTTCAAAAAAAGTTGTTTGAGAATTAACTTTCCTAGTTTCTTTTTCTAAAATGTCCCTATTTAACCATATCCGCTGCAGACTCCCATTCAGTCAGGGAAGCATCTGAATAAATTAAAATTTCCAATGTTTCACAAATTTGCAGGAGTATAAAGTCTTTCTCCTGAAAACCAGCATATTCCAACAACATTACATAGGTTTTTTTTTTCTTTAAGCATGTCATTTGTTTGTTAATGAAGAGTTTCTTTGAACAATGACACCCAGAATGAGGGAGTTAAAATAGACACATTTCTTCTACCTAGAGGTGTGTGGACAAGTCTACCTTTCTGGAAGGTACGTGACCCCTTTAAAAGCATGATATTTGGGGCGCCTGGATGGCTCAGTCAGTTGAGCATCCGGCTTCAGCTCAGGTCATGATCTCATGGTTCATGGGTTCGAGCGCCTCATCGGGCTCTGTGCTGACAGCTAGCTCAGAGCCTGGAGCTGCTTCGGATTCTGTGTCTCCCACTCTCTCTGACCCTCCCCTGTTCGCATTGTCTCTCTCTGTCTCTCAAAAATAAATAAAAAACATTAAAAATAAATAAATAAAAGCATGATATTCTCTGACTTCGCAACCCCGTTGCTAGCCATTGGTCCTAAGCAAATAGTCATGGAGTATCAGAGATGATGCATTCTGCTGTTCACCATTTATAAAAGGAAAACTAAATGTTAAAAAAAAAAAAAAAGGCTGGTGGGGCGCCTGAGTGGCTCCATCGGTTAAGTGACCGACTTTAGCTCAGGTCATGATCTCACAGTGTGTGGGTTTGAGCCCCGCGTCCCGCTTTGTGCTGACAGCTCAGATTGGAGCTTGCTTTGGATTCTGTGTCTCCCTCTCTCTCTCTGTCCCTCCCCTGCTCGAGCTCTATCTCTCTCTGTCTCTCAAAAATGAATAAATGTTTAAAAAAACTTTTTAAATAAGACTAGCAATTAAATTATGGCAAACTCATACAATGGAATACTGTCTCTAAAAAGAGGTGTAGGAGAGTATTTGGCAGGGAAATGTTCATTGATGTATCATTAAATTTGAAGGAGTATGAAACAGAATGTACATCATGATACTGTTTAAAAAATTTTAATATAGCCATTTATTATCATGTAGTTTTTAATAAAATAAAAAATGTTAATTTTTAATAGATTAGCATTGAAAAACTGGATTTTCCAAAAACAGATGGCATGGAGGCCCTGAGATTATAGGGGACTTTTTGTTTCTTTTTTGTGTTGTCATGCATTTTCCTAATAGGAATCAAGAATCAAACGTGTTGAACCATATGTAACGTTACAGTTAGAATAAAAGATGCTACCAAGAGGTTTAAAATGATGGTGACCTTTATTTGATAAAGTGTTGAGAGATTCCACTTGGCCAAGCCACGGTCAGTTACTTTGATGCCTTCTGCGCCTTCGTGAGCAGCCTCTGGGTTTTAGATGAACTGAAATGGTGCTTTACCTGGAGGGGCGTAAATGGGTCCATTACCCCGTGACTTTCAAGCAGACTAAGGGCTCCGGAGCTTAGGAAATAAGGAGTAGTCGGCAAGATGTTGATTCCACAGCTCTGCAGCTCAACCTCTCTGTGCCTCACTTCCCCCACTGCAAACCGAAGGTGACCACAGCGCCGACTTTCCCG
>PJEM01006271.1:28013-114455 GCA_004023845.1 Helogale parvula
CCCCCGCCAGACCCCCGCGTGCTCCGCGGGCCAAGGCACCCCAGGCTCCAGCAAAGGCGACCATGCTCGCACCCATACGCCCACCGGGGACCGGGTGTCAAGCGGAAACAATGCGCGCGCGCACGCACGCCCCCTTCCCCCGCGCCCGCCGCCCGGCCCGTCCGGCCCCGCCACCAGCCCGCGGACCCGCGCCGGCTTCTGAGTCTCTTGCGGCCACCGGACCCTCGGCAGCCGGCAGAACGCAAGGGAAAAATAAATTAACCCTAAAGAAATAACACAGACCTTCCCACATTCTGTCGCCTAAAACCGCCTCTCGTTTCCCGAGCGCTCTCTCGGGGTCACCCACGGGCCCGGTCAAGGCCAGAAAAGGCCGGATTGCAGCGCGGTGGGCAACGAGCCGGGTGGGTTAACGAAGGGGGAGGGGAGACGAGCGCGTGCTCTGGCAGGTGCCAGCCCTCCCCCTCGCCCCCCCAACCCCTAGCCCTGCTGTCCTCGCCCCCGCGGGAGGTCCGCTGAGCCAGCGTGTCCCCAGAGGGGCGGTCCCTGCGCGGCCAAGGTCGGGGCGCTGGCCAGGGTTTGCAGCTGGGGGCCACGCACCTGCTCAGAGACCTGCCCGGGCAGGTGCTTCTAAGGAGCAGACTCAGCCCCGCTGCCCCGGCGGCTCCCCGGGGCTCCAGCCTTGCCTCCCCGAGGCCCCAACCCTTCCCACGTGATTCTAGGGGGCCTTTTTCAAAGAAAACCGAATTCACCGTTGAGAAAGCACAAATGGCAAACGGATAATCATTTTGTTTCTATGACGGGAACAGCAGGCACAAAAATCCCAAGATTTTCATGTGGGCTCAGGAGCTCTTCAAAGTAAAACTGAAACTACAGGTTTTTGTGACCTATGGAATGTGTATTAAAACCCTGAATGCTAAAACTCCGTTGGAATTTAGTTATTCTTATCAGGTGATTTGGACCAATTGGGCAAACTTTGAAGAGCATACAGTGGGGGCCCGGGGGTGGCTCTGTAGGTTAAGTGGGACTGGTGATTTTGGCTCAGGTCTTGGTCTCACCATTCAGGAGCTGGAGCCCTCCTCAGGGTCCCGTGAGGGCGCTGGCCCTGCTGGGGATTCTCTCTCTCTCTCTCTCTCTCTGTCCCTGTCTCTCTGCCTCTCACCTGTTTGTGCATGCTCTCTCTCTCTCTTTAAATAAATAAACTTAAAAAAAAGGTAAGAGTAAAATCACCAGGTAATAATGTTAAAAGCCCACTGTCTTGTCGCTGTCGGTCCTGTGTTTCAAATCAACTTTTTACCCTTTTTCTTCTTCTTGGTTTTGGTATCTGTGCATTATTGTCTTACAGACACTGTGGTCTCCTTTTGGAGCAGAGTTGACCCCACTCCCCTTTTGGCAAAACTTTTATTTGCGTTTCCCTTGTGCACCCAACAAGTCTGTGTATTAACAACATGCGTCATTTTTGGCACAACAGCCTCATTAATTATGTCGGCAGAGCTGACATCAGGGCCCCTGGCAACTCCCCGCTTCACCCCATGCCCCACGCCTGTGCCCCGGTGCGCCTGCCTCCCAAGTCTGCAAAGAACGCAACGTGAGGGCTAGGAGAATGAACTCTACTAGTCTTAGTATTATTTGGCTTCCAAGAGATTTTTCTGGGCCTAGGTTTTGAGGTCCTTCTGGCCTCATTGACACATTTTTGATGAGGAGGATGATTTTAACAATGGTTACCTCTTACTGAGTGCTTACTATATATGTATCCAGTGCTTTTTTAAAGAAAAAAAAAAAAGGTAGAGTATGCCGTTTAATTCCTAAAACAAATGCTAGAGGCAGCTTTCGGTATTAATACCATTTAACGGATGAGAAAACTGAGGCTCAGTGAGTTAAAGTCACAGGGCCAGGACCGGCAGGGCCAGCGCTGGACTTTGATGTATCTGCTTTTGCTGTGAGGCGGCCCCCTCCCTCACAGCACACAACGACGTTGGCAAAAGGCTAAGGGCTCAATGGTGTGAAATTTGGAAAATCATTTCAAAAGTTACATAGAAGGTAATGGGGCCTAAAGTTCAGAGAAGCTATCTTTGAGATGGTCAGTTTGGTTGGTACAGCCCAAGAAATACCATTGTCCAAAACACAAAGCACAAAACTCTGATTATGTTTCATGGCGAGTTCCTGAAGTTTCCATAGAAGTGTGCGATTGTGACCAGTAATTTCTCCTTGGAGCCTAACACACCTTACCCAGTGACTAGGTGAGTAGGGCGCAAGCAGTTGTTTTCACAGATATTACGCCTAATTTTGGTATTACACCGTCATTCAGGCCGTCATGCTCCTTTTCCAAGTATATCTGGCATCTTACTTGATGTTCCCGGTAAAGCGCGTCGAAGAATTGATGGTTCGTTCTGCAGAGGACCTGCAATGGCTGCCTTATTAAAACTCAGAGGTCGGAAGGAGTTCCTTGAACAAGAGGGCTCAGCCGTTACTCAAAAGCATTTATAAAGAATCAACTTTGAGGCGCCTGGGTGGTTTAGTCGGTTAAGCGACTGGCTTCGGCTCAGGTTATAATCTTGCGGTTCGTGGGTTCGAGCCCCGCGTCGGGCTCTGTGCTGACAGCTAGCTCAGAGCCTGGAGCCTGCTTCAGATTCTGTGTCTCCCTCTCTCTCTGACCCTCCCCTGCTCGCGCTGTCTCTCTCTGTCTCTCAAAAATAAATAAAAAAACAGAAAAAAAATTTAACTTTATGCCAGGCACTAAGCTGTGGCACTGCAGATAAATAAATGTGGCCTCCATTCTAATTTTACTTAAAATTAGGGCCTTAAATAAATCAAACGAGCCGTGTGAGAGAAAGCTGAGAGTAGGAGGGAATCAAATGCATTTCCAAGAAAGAAGACTTCAGGATTGGCTTTGTCATCAGTTACCAAAGACAAAGAGACCATCTCGGGAGCAGACAAGACAGATGCCTTGTCCCTACCACAGGGTAAAGCGAGGAAGGGCTTATCATAAACTACATCATTTTTTTAAAGTTACCAAAACTTGATTTGCTTGATACAAAAAATTCAAACTCTATAGAATTATAATAACTTGGCATTGACCTCTGCCCTACAATCTCTCTCTCTGGAGATAACTACTGTGAACAGTTTAGTGTTGAATCAAAGGAACCTAGTGCTTCTTTCTTGAACGTGACAGAAGAAAAAAATCCCAAAGAACATAGCCCAAAGGAAAACAGACCACAGAACTTAAGGGGTCCCGGCTTGCTGGGTTTCGAGATCCTTCAGTGGAGTGGCCCACTTATACCTTAGCCGTGACTTCTGCTATCTGCACCGAAGAAAAGCCTAAGACAGGTAATATCTGCTTGTCACATAAAATCTAGGACTCAGTGGCAGTCACCAGGCAAGTGACCATTCCATCCTCTGGATAAGGCGTTAACAGGCTCTGGTTAGATGCCAAATGTATGCATCTGCTTGCTGTCAGTGTTAAGCCTCAGCCACCATTAATATCTTTATCTTAATTTATCAGATCGCTAGTAGGCAGAGCCTTGGGGAATGGAACAGCTATATTTTAAGTGGGAGAAACTTGGGTTGGTGGATCAGTGCCTGGGGTGGGACATTGTAATTGGGGCTCTGGGCAGTTGAAACTCTGGAGGAAATTAGAAAGGGGAAGAAGGGGCCATGACTCAAAGAGTGGGCTACGTTCAGGGCATAAACTTAACACACTTCATGATTTTGCCTGGGGCAGACAGTAATCATTATCGTTTAAAGTTAGACTTGGGTTGATTTTGATTCATTTATATCAGACAGATTTGTCCAAGGACTCGACCTCTTTACATCCCGCTCCAGAGCCTCGACCTTGGAGGACTTTGAGCAGGCCTTGAAGGCTGAGTCAGAAGGAGTTGCCCCACTCCCCACAGGCCCCCTAATAGCCATCCTCTCCTGCATGGCCCAGCGTGGAAGACTGCTTGGCCCGGCCTCCCTCCCCCAGTGTGACCATGTGACCCGATTCTGCTCCAAGGAGGTGAGTGGGGGGTGGTGTGTGCAGTTTCTCTGTAGTGTCTTGTGTTCTAGGCTGGCTTCCCCAGAAATCGATGCCAACAACAAGATTCCAGCACAAGGTGTTTATTTGAGAAGGTCATTCTAGGAAGCCTAAGTGGGGGAGTAGGGAAAGCGTGTCAGTCTGGATTTTCTAAGTAGGTGCCAAGTGCACTGAAACATACAAGGATTTTATTAGGAGAAACACGTGTGTGAGGGACAATGGGGTCGAAGCCAGACCACCAGGCAAGGTGAATGTGACCCGAAGCGAAGAAGAGAAGGAGATAGACTGCCTGCCAGTCGAAGGCCAGGTAGCAACGCCAGCATCAGGGAGCCCCAGTTCTCCTGGGAACAACCAGCTTTGGAGTCCTTGTGACACTCACTCACCCACTGGGGCAGCCCAGGCGAAGCCCTCACACAGACACAGCACGGGGCGGCTCAGAGCACAGCAGGCAGCCTTGGTAACTGAACCCTGTGGCTGGAGGCAAGTCTGAGGGGAGGTGCATCCTCTGGCCACCCAGGAAATGAGGCAGGGAGGGAAGGGGCATTAAGAGTGCACTGCTGGGGCGCCTGGGTCAGTGAAGCGTCGGACTTCGGCTCAGGTCATGATCTCACAGTTTGTGGGTTTGAGCCCCACATTGGGCTCTGTGCTGAAAGCTCAGAGCCAGAAGCCTGCTTCCCATTCTGTGTCTCCTTCTCTCTCTGACCCTCCCCTGCTCACGCTGTCTCTCTCTGTCTCTCAAAAATAAATTAAAAAACATTAAAAAAAAAAAAAGAGTGCACTGCTGAGCAACCGGGCCCCCGAGGCACAGCCCGCTGGCACCCGCTGGGAGACCGGGTCAGCCCCCACCCCGCGGGGCATACACCCCCACCTCTTGAAACTGCTGATGGGTCGGTCTTGGCTAAGGAGCCAAACCAGTAGCACAACCAGCACAACACATGACACCAAGTAGGGGCGTCGAGAGATGCTTCTTCCTTCATTTTGGGAAGGCGTTTCCACTTGCTCCCGCGTGGCGCCTTTCCACCAGAGCCGCTAACAAACTGAACGTGTAACTGCTTGGAGTTAGGCGTCCTCTCTCTTCACACTCCTCACCTCCCACCTCCCTCCCCACTCATCCCTGCTGGGGAACTGGAACAGCATGAAGTGAAGAACACGGCACAAGGGACTCCGGGCTGATCCACCCCTCCCCTCTGTAAGGACACAGCACCCGGTCCCAGATTACAGCCATTTCTCCTCTTTACAACTCTGCGAGGAAACTTACAGTCGGGGGGGGGGGGGGAGTAAAAAAACTAGAAAGAAACATACCATAGCAATTACTGGCTGTATTAAGGTGGCAGAATTATGGACAGTTTTCTTTTATTCCATAATCAAATGCTATTTTAACTCTCTTGTTGAAATGTTTATAGTAGACTATGTTTTCTACTTTTCTGTATGCTTAAATATTTCCATAATAAAAGTTCTATTTTAATTTCAAAACAATTGTTCCTCTTGCCCTGCCCATTTATGCTACCTTAATATCCTCCACTTCCTGGTCTTCTTTCACTGCCCCATTCTCCCTGCCATCAAAACACGAAAGATACCATTGGTTCCAAATCCTTGGTGGCCCGTTAGGGACACACGTGACCTTGGGTGGACGGCTGAGCAGTTCACTGAATCTAAGTGGTGACGACGGTGGGGTCTCACCTGAGGGGAAGGTGGCAGATGAAATTTGCTCTGAGCTTCTATTCTGTCCTCTGAAGAAACATCGTTTTCTCCAGCAAAACCAACTCTCTAGTCATCAAATCTGTGTCCTCTTCTCTCTGGGAACAGCAGCAGACCTGTGTTTCCCAGATTCCTTTGCAGTTCGTAAATATCCATGTGACAGCAGCCTGTGGAACAGCAGTGGAAATGACGCGCCATTTCCAGAACTCAAGGTGTTAGGAGCTTGGGCCCCTAATCCCTACTTGGAGGGAGCTGCCCACGTGGTAGGAACAGCTGTTCTGGATTTCACTTGGTAGACAAATGACATACAAGTTTATTAAGCCATGGAAATATTTGTTCGTTACAGCGGCGAGCCCACCACAGCTAATATGCTGTGAATCTCTCACGTCTGCCAAGTTGTCTCTAAATCCACAGAGTCCAAGGCAAGGTTGACTGCAGAGAGCAGTGGAACCCCACTTGTCTAAAGACGTGCAACCTGGCCTCTTTTGCAGTCATAATACAGAGAGAAGCCGTGCCCTCGGTGTTCCCAGTCTCATAATGTCCTCCAGCTTGCAGTGACTCTCTCCGGTTGAAGCAGCTGTAGACAAAGAACCTGATCATGTGTCCCTCATTGACAACAGTGTGGGGCACGAGTCACTCAACCCCTGCGCGCCTCAGAAAACACCCAGCTCATCTGAGACGGCCAATCACAACAATACTAATAGCTCACTGTGTGCCCAGCACTTTGAATAGACTAACTCATTGACTCTACATAGGAGCCAGTGTTGTGCGTTAGAGTCTCACCACTTTGCGCATAGGGGACCCTGGGCACAGAGAGATTAGAACATCGCCCAACACCGCAGCTAGTAAATATCAGGTTCAAACACAGGCGATCTAATTCCAGTGCCAGAAACGAAATTCTCAGGATTCCAAAATGCTAGCTTTGCCCCCGAAGGAAATCCTCCTGTGACTGCCGTGCTCTCGATGCTGGCCTTGGGACAGGCCTGCGCTTGGTCCTTCCCTCCCATCCTGCTCTTGACATCCCAAGTCCTCCTTTTGGCGGCTCCCACTCTGGAAATGTTCAGCCTCACGAGGGATGACACGATCCCTCTCCTCCCTGATCTACTTAATCTGATTAGACACAAATTGTAATGTGCCTCGATTCAGGGAACTTCCCTTTGCCAAATTAAGCCCCCTGAGATCACTCACGCGCAGACCTTGATTTATGAACACCAGACTCTCTCAGTCCTCTGTGATTTTCTTTATTGAAACCATGCAGTGCTAACTCTCAAGCAAAAAAGAGCTGGTGATAAAATCTTGGTTTCCTATGAATTCAGAGAATTCAGGGAACATCAGAGATTATGTGTTTCAAGCACAGAGTAAATCACGTTGACTCCACTCAGCTGGATAACAATTAGAATATGCCAACCAGACAAGCTCTGGGCTTTAGTAAGACACTTGGTTTAGTACCAAAAACACTAATAAAATGATCTGTTATGATTATTTTCCGTAATTTGATATTTCTCTTACAAAATGCCTCATCTACTCTGAATTTCTCCAAGGGCCGCACATAGTGCAATGAAGACCGAAATATTTGCCAGTTATTAAGCATCCACTATGCTCCCAGCACCATGCCAACAGACGCCCTCTACTTACTGTTTCCTCCCCAGTTTTGAGATAAGGAAATGGACTCTCAGACAGGTTCTGTTACCTGGCCAAGGTGTGGTGGGTAGAATAATGGCCCCCCCCAAAGATGTCCATGTCCCAACCCCCAGAAGCTGTGAATGGTCACCCTGCAAAGCAAGAGGCACGTGGGAGGCATGATTAAGTTAAGGACCTTGAGATGGGGAGATTATCCTGGATTATTGCAGGAGTCCTTATAAGGAAAAGAGTTAGGCAGAAGAGTCGGAAAAGGAGGTAAACAGGTGAAGCAGAGCGATGCAGGGTCATGAGTCCAGGAGTACACTAGCCTTCAGAAGCTGGCAGGGAGGGGCGCCTGGGTGGCTCAGTAGGTCGGGCGTCTGTCCAACTTCAGCTCAGGTCATGATCTCCTGGTTTGTGTGTTCAAGGCCCACACTGGGCTCTGTGCTGACAGCTCAGAGCCTGGAGCTTGCTTTGGATTCTGTGTTCCCCTCTCTCTCTGCCCCTCCCCTGCTCTTACTCTGTCTGTCTCAAAAATAAATAAACAAAAACAAGAACAACAACAACAAAAAAGCTGGAAAGGAAAGCATGCAGGATTTGAACACTGTTCCCTATGATGACAGAGACCATGCTCTTTATTTACAAGTTAAATGGCCTTGGAACTTACGTAGATGGTGTTTAAAATACGAAGTTTTATGTTACAGAAGCTATTATATTAAGAAGTAGAATATGCAACCCTAAAGATTTTTTAAACATAAAATAAGGGGGGAGGGTCAAAAAAATACAACAGACGGAAGGAGCAAATAGAGAGCATAGAACTGCAGTCATCTTTATATGGTAAATGGGTGCAATGATGAAGGTAGTGTCACGAAGCCACGGGGTAAGGATGGATGGTTTAGTTGTGGCAAGAAACTGGAGGTTAAAAACCAGTAATAGAGTATGTGCAATAAAGTAAGGCTGTAGCCTGTCCTCATAGTCTGAAAGGGGAGACTCTAGATTGATTAAAGTCCTAAATGCAAATGGAAAAATGATCAAACTAATCGAGGAAAATGTATGAGACAGGTCTTCATAACTGAAAGATGGGCCGCCATAAGGCAAATAAAGAACAGTGGATCTAATTATAGTAGGTAAAAAGATTTGTTTGGTCAACAAATATAAACAGGTATCAGTCTGAACAAACAGAGTCACCATGATTTAAAACGGTAAAGAATTTTTATACTCTACAAAGAACTCCTGCAAATTAACAAGGAAACCACAGGAAACCTATTAGAGAGTGGGAAAAGGATATGTGTCATCAATTCAC
Organism: Helogale parvula; assembly: GCA_004023845.1. Classification (NCBI taxonomy): domain Eukaryota; kingdom Metazoa; phylum Chordata; class Mammalia; order Carnivora; family Herpestidae; genus Helogale; species Helogale parvula. Next base: position 36,647 of record PJEM01006271.1, read on the forward strand.
AGGTGAGATCCTCAAACTTATATTAATGCAATCAGGTTAATGCAATGAAAACAGTGCACATAACATGTTACATCCATCAGAATGGAGGGTAAATAAAAAGGTAATTAACGGTGAGGGCTGATGGGAAATTCTGTGCACTGCTGGTGGGAGGGTCATGCAGGAAACCAATGTGGCATGTGCCCGAGGACCCATGGCTCCTCTCCTAGATAATATCCTGAAGACCTGCTCATATAAGGCTGAAGGGCGCATTTATAAGGATACTCACATCTGTGTTATTGGGTAGGAAAGAGTTGGAGGCAATCCAGGGGCCCATCCTTGGACACCCGGGTTAACGTGATGTGGACATACCACAGGGCGCGCTCTGCAGCAGTTAGCAACCCGCTGCTGTCCAACCATGCGGACATATCTTAAAACATAGGTTGAGTGAGAAAAAGAAAAACAGAGCAAACACAAAATAACACTATATTCTACAAAGAAGCATAACTTCTCCCAGGGCTTTTATCAAACACATTGAAGTAGATGCCTTAGGAGGAAGAAGGGGATAGAAGGAGAGATCAGGGATAAAAAGGAAGAGAAATCAATAGAACAGGTGCAATGATTCCTACAGAGCAATGATGCTAATATTGTAACACGTATGAAAAACTTCAGCTCTTTCTTCGCCTAAAATCATAGAAGTAACAGTTCAAGGCAGGGGTGGGGTTCCCACTACGCCTCGCCACACTGCAGAAGCAATTCCCCGGGAGACGTCACTTTTCCCCATCGTGTTGGTTAGAAAATGTGAGGTGTTAACAGGTACCTCGTGTCATCTGAGTCTGTAAAACACTGAGAGTTAGGAAGCCCCGAAACAGGGCTCTTAACGTAAATCCACTGAAAATGGGAACCAAATGTCATTTCCAGCAGTGAAAAAAAATCAGAACGGCATCTTTTCAAGCTTCAAAAGTGAAACAAAACATTTCAAAAATATGGTTTGTCTCCTACTTTCCTACTTTACCAAATTGCAGTATTAACGCAGTGCTGATCTGCAGTGTCGCCCGAGCGGACAGCCAAGCGATAAATATTGGTTGGACGAGTGAACGGACAAATGATGACTGCCTCTTAGAAAGAACACAGGCTGAATCGAGTGCTGCTGTTTTCTCCAGAGCTCGCCCTCATTCTTCTCAAGTTTTAACTAGTTTAACTCTGCATGATTTGTTTTGGTTTTGCTGGGTTTGCGTGTGACGTTAGCGGTCTCCAGCTTCACATTTACTGACTTTGTGATAAATAGTCGCAGACAGGGGTGCCTGGGTGGCTCAGTCGGTTGAGCGTCCGGCTTCGGCTCAGGTCATGATCTCACGGTTCATGGGTTCGAGCCCCACATCGGGCTCTGTGCTGACAGCTCAGAGCCTGGAGCTTGCTTTGGATTCATTTCTCCCTCTCTCTCTGACCCTCCCCTGCTCACACTGTCTCTTTCTCTCAAAAATAAATAAAACACAAAAAAATATTTAAAAAAATAGTTGCAGACACTGTGATTTCTCTTTGCAATTGATCTGTGTTGTATTTGCATGGGAGGCCCAGACAGGGGCATTTCGACAGGAACCGATTTCAGAAGTGATTGTTGAGAAGTGACTTTTTGATCCTTGGGTTCACTGCTGCTCACCACGCAGCCCTATGTCTCCGAGAACTCAAATAACGAATGCTCAGGTTACGGAGACACTCAGGTCCCCAGGGATTAGATGCCTGCCAAGAGTCTCATGGCTGGAGAGTGGCAAACCACAGACGACACCATGAGACGGAGCCTCGCCACTCTGTCTCTGGACCCACTTTACAGATGTGGTAATATTGAGCCTCACTGAGGCTCAGAGAGATGAACTGCCCATCAGGAATCTTACTAAGTAGAAAGCAATTGGAGCCCAGGCCAGTTCTGGATTTTCATGTCCAGCTGCTGCTTCTCTGCCTTCTCTGGTTTCTGAGCTCTTAGTTCCTCCCCGCCCACCCCTCCACCCCGAATGTTTGTGTTGTGATAAAATACACATAACATAAAGCTTACGGTCTTAGTAATTTGAAAGAGTACAGTTCCATAGTATTAAATACTGCTTGTAGGGGCGCCTGGGTGGCTCAGTCGGTTGAGCGTCCGGCTTCGGCTCAGGTCATGATGTCATGGTTCGTGGGTTCGAGCCCTGCATCGGGCTCTATTTATAGCTAGCTCAGAGCTTGGAGCCTGCTTCACATTCTGTCTCCCTCTCTCCCTCAGTCCCTCCCCTGCTCACACTCTCTCTCTTTCTCAGAAAATAAATAAAACGTAAAAAATAATAAATAAATACTGCTTGTAGCAATGGCCATCATCCAGCTCCATAACTTTTTTCATTTTATGAAATCAGTACTCTGTGCCCACTAAACTGTAACTTCCCATTCCCCGCCCTCCTAACCCCCAGCAACTCCCATTCTACCTTCTGTCTTTATGATTTTGACCACTCTACGTCCTTCACGAAGTGGAATCTTGTAATATCCATCTCCTTGTAACTGACTTATTTCACTTGGTGTCACGTCCTCAAGGTTCATCCCTGTTGTAGCGCATTCCAGAATTTCCTTTGTCTTCAAGGCTTTCTGCTGTCTGTATACACCACATTGTGAATATTTGTTCATCCATCAATTGACCTTTGGGTTGTTTCTGTGTTTTGGCTATTGTGATAGTGCTGCTCTGACCACGGGAGTACACATATCTCTTTGAGACCCTGCTTTCATTTTGGGGAAATACATGCCCACAAAGTGGGATTGCGGGGTCACGCGGCAATTCTATGTTTAATTTTTTGAGGAACCTCCACGCTGTTTGCACAGCTGCTACGTGCCGCTTCACATCTCCGCCAATAGCAAACAAGGATTTCCTTCCCTCCACATCACGGCCAACATTTGTTACTCTGCAGTATCTTGATAGTCGCCATCCGCATGGCCTGAGGGGGTCTCGCATTATAGTTTTGATCTGCATTTCCCTAATGATCAGCGATACTGAGCATCTTCTCATGTGCTTATTGGCCATTTGTAGATCTTCTTCGGAGACATGTCTGTTCAAGTCCTTGGCCCATCTTTAATTGATTTATTTGGTTTTTATTGTTAAGTTTTAGGAGTTCTCTAATATACTCTGGATATTACTTCTCTATTGGATATATCATTGACTGATATCTCCTCCCATTCTGAGCATTGTCTTTTGACTTTGTTGATCATGTCTCTTGGTACATACATTTTTAAAACTTTCATGAAGTCCAGCTTGTCTCCGACTTCTAATTCTTGTTCACAATCCTGTTCCTACCCTCTTCTCTGTGCCGTTTCCTTTTCAACTATTGGGAAAATTTGCTTGAAGAAAAGCACGGTTGATACTCATCTTGATGATGGATCCCAGCTTGGCATTTTTACAAAGTCGTACAAAGTGAGCGCGCTATTATTACTAAGTCTTTAGTGACATCACGCTGCACATGTGTCACAGCCCGGGTCCTCCCCACTCCAAAAACAGACTCTGAAATGAGAACTTGAGTGCAGGTGATTTCCCTGGGAGGCGAGTCCATAAAGTAGGAGTGAGGGAGGTGGGACAGGGAGAAAGGAAAATTGTCATGTTGAGGACATCACTGTGAGCAACTGGAGTTAAAGGCCCCGGTAGGCATTCTTGGGAACTTAGAGGATGTTTCTCCAAATTGTCCCCCGGGGGTCTCCATGGATCCCTTAGCTCCCCTCCATGGCCTGACACTCTCTTGCATGTCCAGGCTGTGCATGGTGGGTACAGAGGCGACTGGATTTCCCTGCAGAGAGGAAGACTTACTCCCTCGGCGCTGGTAGTGATGCCTCAGAACATCCATCCGCTATCAGCCGTCCTGGGGGTGCCTCAGGGGGGAAAACTATCCAAGGACACAATTCCTTCCAGGGATAGTCTGTAATGCTGGGATACAGAGGCCTGACCCAATGGCCTCACTTGGCTGTTCTGCAGGGCTATCCCAGCTCCGGGAGTGCTGAAGGGTCAGCTCAAGGTCTCCTTGGCATGGCATCATGCCTGACTTCTTCCTCTGCCCACACCTGCGTCCACACCCTCCCTTCCTCAGGGGTCGATGCCCTCTCCAGTGAGCCGGATCTGGCACAACATGTTCACATGCCACCTGTGGGTCTTCCCGTCGGGGCGAGGGAAGCCCCAGAGAGGGGAGCCGAGAGCCCACAGTTTGTGGGGGTGCTGCAGCCAAAGCGACAAGCTCACCACGGCTGTGACTGCACACAGGCTTCAGGGGCCCAGGGGCATCTGCAGCCGCGGGAGTCAGAGCTCATTCCCAAACTGTCAGACAAAGCAGAGTCTTACCACCCCGAGGCTTAATGATAGTAATAATGCATTGCCCCTCTTTGTGGGCACCTCAGTGTGCTCAGGTAGAATGATGTGGATGAGGAGGCAAAGAGGGAAGTTATGACATCAAGGGCGGTCATGATAAGAGACAAAGGCTAAGGACACATTGGCCACTGAGCCCAAAGCTAAAGTCCTGTGCCTTTCATAAGCTCAGCAGCTGACTTCCTGTCTAGTGCCCTCCGTCCTGCAGGCCGGCCCCCTGCAGGGATGCTGGTGAGAGCTGGGATCAGCCACATCCCGCTGCGGCCTTCCAAGCACTGCGTGGAGAGCGCCTCATCACCGTCACCGAGGAGGGCCTGTGGTCAGCTCTCTTCCACCCAAGTAGCTGAGAGGAGCTGAGGCCCATAATCAGAAGAAGCAAAAATGCTCTGTCCACACTGCCAAGGGAACCCTGGCCAAGGACACAAAGTGGCTCCAGGGAGAAGGTTTGGGGAGCGGAGGCAGGAGCACGGAAGAAGGGCTGAGAAGGGCACTACCGATCTCATGACGTGCTCACCTGGTCCTTCGCCTGCGCACGATGCTCCGTGCTTTGCTTTGTCTTAATCCCTGTTTGAGATATTGCACAGTGCATTTAAAGGAACTCTCCAGAAGGAAGCCAAAGGGGTAGAAGATAGCAGGGTTGAAACTCTAACAGGGGATACAGGGATTTTCTTTCATTTTCCTGAGAACAAAATACGAGGAAAGATCATAATAGTAACGAAAGTAATGGCAGCAGCAATGGTGGGAACACCAGCTGGACCAGAAAGACGCTGAAGGACCTTCAGAATAATTGAATTGCACTCAAGTACTTCCTTAGTCACTCGACTGTGGGCTGGTGGCTACTTCCTAATGAATATTTATGAAGTCTGGGGATCTGAGAGTCCAGAGATATTCCAAATTACATCTGGGGAAAGAGGGAGTCACTCAGCCAGACAATAAAGGTGAATCATTGTGGGAGGGCATGCACAGTATCTTGCATCGCCTCTAGTCCTATCCTTTTGGCAAAAGCCAAGCAGAATAGATGCTCAACCTCTCTTCCCTTCCAGGAAGGAATTTCTGCAGACCCCTGAGTACCTGACTTGGCAAGAGTGAGGCTCGGAATTTCCCACGGCCAAGTGAGAGGTGGTAGAAGCTTCTGGCAAAGCAGGCATTGTGCTCGACAAGTCAGGTACCCATTGCTAGAGGAAAGCATCATTGAGACTTCTCTAGATCGTCCAGGAGAAAAAGGCAACATTATGTGGTTGTCCTGTCACTGCTGATGACCTTTAACCTATTCTCCAGTGCACCCAACTGTGGGAGACTGTGATTGGGTTAGCCAGGCAGTATCCTCACTACCAGATTCTTCTTCCCTGAAGGAAACGAAACTGCGGTGAATTTCTGTGAGACTGTGAGTTTCTGGAGGGCAAGGACCGTGTCCCGTTCTCTTGTGCCTGTGCCGTGCTTAGCACACGACATCCGCTCAGGGTCCGCTGCCTGAATGGGTGAAGGGAGCTGGAGGTTGCTGATGTGAACACCCAAACCTCATAATTCTCCTTCTTGCCCGTCTGTGCCTGTCCCTGCTCCCTACCCACAAGTGACTCACGGGCTTGTTTCTTAAGACCACATTGGCTACTGTTGGGATTTGCTTTGGGCCTGGATTTTCCAGATAATCATATTCAAGAGATCTCCAAAATGAAAGGTTAGTGGAGAGTCAAGATCAGAAATGCCTGGCACCGATATTCCAACAGCGGAAATCCTAAGCACCGAGAATAGAACTGCAGGAGGCAAGGCAGGAGGGGTATGGAGCAGAGGGGGGATCCAGTAACACTGGTTTTGTAAAATTTAATAAAACGTATAATTGACCCTCATTAGATTTATTCACATTACAAAGAGAAAGCTGTTTGCTAATGAGAAAAGCTTTATTCCCCAAATTTCAGATCACGAATTCATTTCCCCTCTTCCTTGCTGGTTTGGCACATTTTTAAATGGCTTGGTTAAAACAATTATTAATCCTAAATTAAATATCCATGACAATTAATCCCCCAAGAGCCAAGGAAAGTTGCTACCGTTCCATATCTCATTTTCTCTGTGACCAAGCTGTTTCTTGCTCTCTCTAATGATGCTTGTGAGCTTTATCAGAGCAGAAGAATACACTCTAGGTTAAAGGGGAGAAAATAAATAAAAGGAAAATAGGGACAGTGAAAATGTTTGCTAATGAGGCCACAGCCCGGCATTTTTAGCTTTGTTTTACGGTGCACTTGTTATGAAGGATTATAGTTAAAATTGAAAGGGCAAAATGTGTATTATTAGCTGTATGCTCATCTGTAAAATACGGATAATAACTGTGCCCCATAAATTGTTGTGAGGTTTAAATGAGTTAACCTATGTAAATTGCTGGAATAGTGCAGAGCATCCCGTCAGGCCTGGCCGATGTCGTCTGTTACATTAGTCCTCCCTGCACATTCTTTCCAGACATTTCGGCTGTTATTTTTGGCATTATATCAAATAATATCTCAAAAAATATCTGTTCAACATATAATTTGGAGAGACTCTGAGAGACTCATTTCCTCTCAGTATTTTCTTCTGTTTGAAATAAAGTAATTACAGATCTTCCTCTACTTACAGTGGGTTACATCCCAATAAACCGATCATAAGGTAAGAATATCATGAGGTCAAAAATGCGTTCAATGCCCCAAACCTACCAAACGCCACAGCTTAGCCTACTTCACCTTAAACGAGCTCCAAACAAGTGCATTAGCTACCGCTGCACAAAATCACCTAACACAAAGCCCGTTCTAGAACAGAGTGTTGAATAGCTCATGTAATCTACTGACTCTGTACTGAAGGGGATCAACAGGATTGTCGGGATTGCTGGGCCCCGTGAGCATGTGGCTGATCCGGAGCCGTGCCCCTTCTCACTCTTCAGCACCCTGACAGGGCGGAATTCAAATGCAAGGCATGGTTTATTTTTTGTGTTTCTGGGCAATCTCTCTCACTTATTTGCCATTGGTGTGGATATAGTCTGTGCTTCACCTGGTGTACCGACGGAAAAATCTTCGAGTGACTTCATCCAACTATTTACTTGGTCGGTGGTGGACCGAGGAACCTGCCAGATTCACGGTCAGTTGAAGGGGGGTGAGCATTCCACCCTGTTGGCTGTACTGCCCTGTTCTATGAAAGAAAGCTTGGAAAAATCAAAGAGGTAGAATGCCTCTGGGATCAATAGCAGCATCTCCATCAGGCATCTTTGATGAGGTAAACTCAGGGATTTGACGTCTCTTCCGGGGCTGCTGGACATGGGTCAGTGACCATTCAGAAAACCGACAGATGGGCAGGAGTTTTACTTGGTTCCCTCTCCGGGGCTGTGCTCAACCTACTGGCCAGAAGGAAGTTGCTTTCAGCCTTGTGAGCCATCTCTGTGGACTAGTTCATTGATGTGTCTCCTCACTTCATATAGTGCAATATATATGAATAGCCTTGGATCCTAGTTTAGGTCGGAAGAATCTTAACGTTCAAATGTAAATCTACATAGATAATTGGTGCATAAAGGTGGACCCTTGGCTCAAAATACTGTGCAGCTGTAACGTAGCCGCTCCCACTCTGTGCCTCAGTTCCTGGATGTCTCAGCCGCCTCAAGGCCTCCAACTCCGGGCCTCTGCCTGGGTGAGGCCATCCACTGGACCTGACTTTCCCCGTACCTCGACCTCTGCTAGAGTAGCCCCTCTACACCCTTCCAGTCCCAGATTAGCCATCCCTCGTCCTGTAGGACAGGATTAGGATTCCTTCTGAAGGACTTCCCCAGCCCCAAGTCAGAACCAGCCACCATGCCTGGTTAGCAGATAACTGGGGTGATCATATATCATTCAGCACCTAAACTAGAACCCTTCAGAAGGAATGGCAGCATGTGAGTAATCGCCCAAGAATGAGCGTAGACGAGGACCTGTACTCAGCCCCACTGATTTCAGAGATGTTAACATATGAACCTCAAGAAGGATACATCTTCTAATCAGTGAAATATGGCATTTAATGTTTCAGGTTGTTTGGACAAGAGAAAATCGGGTCTTCTATGGCCTTTGTGTCTATTGTTCTTGTTCTTGGCTGTTTTTTAAAAAAATGTTTTTATTTATCTTTGAGAGAGACAGAGCACACAAGAGTGCCAGCAGCGGAGGGGCAGAGAGAAAGAGGGGGACACAGGATCTGAAGCAGTATCCCCAGGCTGACAGCACAGAGCCCGATGAGGGCTCAAACTCACTAATCCTGAGAGATCATGACCTGAGCTGAGGTCAGACACTGAACTAACTGAGCCACCCAGACATCTCTGTTTTGTTTTTCCCTTAAGTGACAGAACTTCACATGGTGAATGCTTGGGGCAGAACGTGATCAATGTATCTGGAAGATTCATGGCACTGTGTTTCAAAGGCCTTAAAATCATTAATTCCCTTTGAGCATTTCCACTTCTGGGAATCTATCCTATTGAGATATACAAAGTCTTCCAAAAAATTTCACTTATGTTCATCACGGCATTAGTGAAAAACGGGAAATAATTTAAATATTCAGCCTGTAAAGTTGGTTAAATAAGTTATGGTACAAATTGACAGGTTTTGCCAAAGACTACAAAGAGCCATTGAAAAATGATTTTGTAGAAGTTGATTTAATGACATCTTGTTAAGCAGGAAAATTGTTTATGATAATTTGTTATTCCTGTGTGCTTTTTAATACTTTCCAAATGTAAATATAAATAACTTAAAATTATAAGAAAAGAACCTAGTGTGTAATTTTATACAAAAAAATCCATTTTAGGTGGTATTTCTGTGTTTCTATATTTCATTGGACTCTAGGAAAAGATATATTCTTTTGAAACACGCTCTCCCCAAGACTGGAGGCTGGTTTGGGATAGCAAACCTGAGCGTCTTGTCTGCCTAAACATATTTTCTTATCGGCATCAAAGAGCCAATTTTGTACCTAAGATCATACTTTTATACTGTTCTTCTAAAGGTGTTTTTAAAGAGAAAGAGTAGGTTTTCCTATTCTTTTTCATGGAGCTGTACTAAACTGGCCTCAGAGCCACCTTAGAAGGATCTAGAAAACCGTGCCTTCTGGCAGAAAAGTTGACTCCCTCCAGGTCTTGCGTTCCAAGATTCCAGCCACCCTGCAGAATGATGATGTCACACCGTGGTCAACGGCAGCAAGGCGAACAGCTTTCTGATGCTGGTCCCAGTGCTTAGCTTCAAGCCTCTTGAACATCAGAAAATCTGGACTGAACAGCATGGCGAAGAATGTAGGATGGCTGTTTCCATGTCGGGCAATTTCTTGTCGTCTTTCGTTTCGACGCCTCCATATGCTGCTCTGTAAGTCCAGGGCTGGAGGACTACAAAATGGATTCCCAGTCTCCTGGCTGCAGATGCGACGCTAGATTCGGCCAACAGAGACATCAGCTGGAGATCAGCGAGGAGGACAAGGAGAGAAGCTAACGGCTCTGGCCTCTGTATGGCAACAGTGTAGCAGCAGGAAAGGGTGATTCCAGATGCAGCAGGGGGAAACCTGGCCTGGGGATGCTCACCATCTTCCTAGCACAGGAGCAGGTGCAAACTTGTGTGCTCCAGCCCAGAGGTACAAATGGTTTCTGATCTCAAGGTATCACTCCTTTCCCCATTGTTCTTCCAGCTCTTCTAAGACCTCTGTAATGAGTTTTCTTTTTTAAAAAAATAAGTTTAGTTAACATCTGTCCCCACACTCAGTTACAAAGAAAACATCTATCCTCTTAGCAAATTTCCAATATGCAATACAATATTATTAACTACAGTCACCATGCTGTACATGATATCTCCGTGAGTTATATATTTTAGAGCTGAAATTTTGTCCTTTTGACCCTCTTAACCCATTTCACCAACCCCCCCGCCCCAGCCTTCCACCTCTGGCCACCACCAATCTGTTCTCTGTATCTATGATCTTGATTTTTGTTTCTTTGTTTTAGATTCCATATATAAGTGAGACGTACGGTATTTGCCTTTCTCTGTCTGACTTACTTCACTTAACATAATCCATATCCATGTTGTCTTCAATGGTAAGATTTCATTTTTTATGGCTGAATAGTATTCCATTTCTACCTTCTTATCAGTGGACAGTTAGGGTGTTTCCATATCTTGGCTATTGTAAATAATGCTACCAAGAACATGGGGGGACAGATACAATGTCAAATTAGTGTTTTCATTTTCTTTTTTTAATTGTTTATTTATTTTTGAGAGAGAGAGAGAGAAAACAAGTTGGGGAGGGACAGAGAGAGGGAGACACAGAATCTGAAGCAGGATCCAGGCTCTGAGCACAGACACCAATGCGGGGCTCAAACCCACGAACTGTGAGATCATGACCTGAGCCGCAGTCAGATGGTTAACTGACTGAGCCCCCAGGCGCCCCAGTGTCTTCATTTTCTTTGGATAAATACCTACAAGTAGAATTGTTGCATCATATGGCATTTCTATCTCTAATTTTTTTAGTAACTGTTTTAGTAACCTCCATACTGTTTTCCATCATGGCTGCACCAATTTTCATTTCCACCCACGGACGCACAAGGGTTCCCCTTTCTCCACATCCTCACCCACGCTTATTATTTCTTGTCTTTTTGATAATAGCCATTCTAACAGTTATGAGATGATATTTCATTTTGGTTTTATTTTGCATTTCCTTCATGGTTAGTGATGTTGAGTGCCTTTTCATATACCTGTTGGGCATCTGCATGTCTTCTTTGGAGAAATGTCTATTCAGATCCTCTGCCCATTTTTTCAACTGGATTTTTTTTTGCTATTGCATGAGTTGTATGAGTTCTTTATATATTTTTGTCATAGACTCCTTATCATATATATTATTTGTAAATATTTTCTCCCATCAGTAGGTTGCCTTTTCATTTTGTTGAGTATTTCCTCCCCTGTGTCAATTTTCTGTATAGGTTTTGTTTGAAATATCTAGATGGTTTTTAAATTCTTGGTTGGACCATGAGTGATATACAATATCAGCTCAGATGATCAAATTTAGGATGTTTATATTTTAACATTCTGAAAACTGATACTGATACACCTTCCAGAAGGTTGGAAAGCCTACTTGGAAAATCTTCCGCCACCTCCACACTTTGAATGCTATTTGCCTTTGAGATCAGAGCAAAATCTTGCTGTGGCATCGGTTGGATGCATAAGCGTGCTCAGACCATAAAGGTTTTGAATAGCTGTGACCAGGCTGCAGCCATCCACAGGTACCCACTTCCTCCTCTAAGACCCAGAAAAAATCTGGACAGAAAAAAACAACTTTGCTATCCAAATGAAGTCTGCCCAAGGGCAGCTGGGAGCCACCACTAGAATTTTGGGGTGGGGGCAGAGGGGGTGGTGGCATGTCCTGGGAAGGAGGGATAGGAAGGGCTTACAGAGGAAAACGTGGAAGCTGAGGAGGTTTGAGCAGTGAGAGGGAGAAATGAGGGACCCCCCCTGTGGGACGCTCCGGAGCCCTCATCCCCTTGAGAAGCAGAGTTAGCCAAATAAATTCTGAGTCCACGTGATCTGGGAGCCTTAGATTGGAATTCCTCCTAAAGGCGTTGCTGAAGCACCACCAGGGGTCACTTTACATTTAGCATACAGAACCTAGCAAAGCAGTATTTCCCAAAGGGGAACCGCCCTGCCCCCGACCGCACACACTGTATTGACTTCTGATGGACTCTACCCCATTTTTCTCAGACTGGCGGAAGAAGGCCCAAGCTGGAGTCCCTTCATTCTTCCCTCCTGCCAAGAGGGCAGAGTGGGGCATCCATCCCCAGTCCTGTGGGACAGAAAGCAGGGGCCCAGAACGAGAGCTGTGGTCCAATATTGGGGTAACTGAGGGCCGGTTCCTAGGCTCAGTCATTTCTATACCGCAGCAGAACAGCATACAGTCGGCACTCGATAAATATTTATTGACTCAAATTTTGTGTGCACTTCTGCGCATGCCACTCCCTTTGCATCTTCTCTGCAAAATCTACCAACTGGAAAACACTTTGCAATTCTGTTTCTGAGCCAATACACACCATCGTTTCTTTTACAGACCTTCTGGGACTTGGATTGGTTTTAAGAAATCCACTAGCATTCGGGAGTCCTAGGAAAGGGTGTGAGGATAAAGACAGACAGCCACTGATCAATATATCTTTGCTGACTGGGGTGCAGCTTGGATGTTAACTAGTACCAAGTGAGCAGGTCTCCTCTGGTGTGTAATGGCAACGAAGTGGCTCACTTCTTGGGCGAGACTAACTTGAAATCTTTTCAGAAGAAAGAGGGTAGGAGATGAGCTTTCCCTTCTGAGAAGTAAATTGGCAGGGCTTACTAATTAAAGTTAAAAGCAAATGTCTGAGTCACACTTCCTGGCTTGCTGGCTCCCTCCTTTTGGTCTCCCACTTATTTCTAAAACATGTGCTGCTCCGCTGGAAAACACTGCGGATAACACATTTGACACTAATGCAGACACTAATGATTTTAAGTTTTTCCAACCAAATCTGAGAGTTTGTCTGTGATACAAATAAATATGTGCTTTGGGCTGTGATTCTTTCAGTTAAATTCTTGGGAATTCCACACGCTTGTTTTTCCCCCTTTCCCGCTAAAGCGTAAAGGTTTTCGCAAATGCAGAGTGTAGGCATTGGAGGAGGGAATGAGGTGAGAACTGACTGAACTCCAGGTTGATAAAATCCCGTGGGACTCTAAGAGGGCCTGCTCCCCCTTTTCTCAAAGAAATGTTGAGAGGAAACTTGCAATTCATGGCTTCAGAGCACACACTTCAAAAGAGCCTCCTTATGGTTTTGTAATTGATTTTCAATTTTTTAAAGTGAAATAATACTGCAAGTCTGGCAATAAAAGGCCTTGGTTTCTGCCTTCCTCATTACCAGTCCACCGGCCCGCTCCCTAGAGGCAGCCATTTAGTTCAGCTCTGTGTGCCAGTCCTCACCCTGCTATTTCTAAACAACACGCTCTGCTGCGATTTCTTGATGTACCGGGTGTTGGAAATGATTTATTGGCTCCCTATTAGGTTAGATGAGGATTTAGCACTCTTACAAATCACCACCTTCCCTTTTCATTTTACCCATTCTCCTAACACGTTATTTAGGGAATTAAAACAGTCACCAGTGTTTACATTACTACAAGTATGTAAATGTCGGTCACTGCTAAACCAGGAAGGCACTTTCATCTTTTCGTCTCTTGTACAAGTTTTTGTTTTTCCTGCAGTTGATCGCTGCCTCTCTTTTTTCCATTTACTTCATGCCTATGTATCCATGTCTATTTACAATGGACCTGTCAGGTATGTACAAATAACATGAAAAATTTTTTAATGATTTTTATTTTATTTTTGAGGGGGGGCAGGGGCAGAGAGAGAGAGAGAGAGAGAGGGAGACAGAGGATCTGAAGCAGGCTCTGTGCCAACAGCAGTGAGCCTGATCCAATGCAGCGCTCGAACTCATGAACCGTGAGTTCATGACCCAAGCAGAGTCAGATGCTTAACCGACTGAGCCACCCAGGTGCCCCATATTTTCGAAATGACCAAGTATATCAGGTGCTTTATTAGGTTCTCTCGATTTCCTAAAGATTTCTCTTGCAGGCTCTCTATCCTTTATTCTGGACTAGGTGTAGACTACTCCCAAGTTTTCCTTCATGTGTTGTTTCCTTTGTTTGATGTCTAAAGTTTTCCTCTTTTCTTTCCTTTCTGCTTTCTCCCTTCTTTGCTTAAGTACATCATCCAGGAGTTTCCCAATACTGTTTGCTTGAGAAGCAAATTTCTTGAGTTTACCCATCTAAAAATTTTTGTTTTCAAATCGATGGATAGTTTGGAAATATAGATTCTTTGATTCAAAATCAAACCAATCATACTTTTAAATTCATTGCTTCCATTATGCTGTTGGAAAGATCAGTGTCATTACGCAGCCCAATATTTTGTGTAGGATCGATATTTCCTCCTTGTTGGAAGCTGTCAGAATTTTTTGTTATTCTGATGTGCTTGGTGTGGATCTTTTTTCCACTTCCTGAGCTGGATGAGGATTGTGCTCTTTCAAGTTCTGGAAATTTTTCTTACAATGTTTAATAATTCCCTTCTTTCTCGTTCTTTCATTTTTCTCATTTCTCTTTCTGGAATTCTGGATCATTATGTAACTATCTTCTTTGCCTTAGCATTCATGTTTTTGACTGTTGTTCTATTCTCTGGGAGTGTTCCTGTATTTTATCTTCTAGCTCTGTCATTTAATTTTTTATAAGTTTAGGTACAATTTTAAGGTTTTGAGACTGCTTTCATATTTTCCGTTGTTCCTTTTCCATGGTATTCTTTTTTTCTTTTGACTGAAATATGTTTTCTTTTATTTTTAAGAGCATCAATTTAGGGAGTAGGTACATTCATGTGGTGGGGACAGGGTCCAGGCGTGTCTTTCTCCACTTTGAATAGGAAGTGCTTGCAGACTGGTCAGTGTCCAAGGGCTGTCAGGTCGCATTCAGGCCTGGCCTTTCTCCCAATGTCAGGATCAGGGGGCTTTCCTTCAAGGTCTGCAGATTCTCTAGAGAAAAATCTTTCAGTCTTCTGCCTGGAGTAGAGGTGTCCAGATGCCCACCTTCTGGAACAAGATAAGACAACAGAGGAACCTGCCCTGCTCAGGACGAAGACTTCCATTCTATCTGCTGTGAGCCCCGTCCCCTTCTGGCACCTCTCATGTGCTCATGCACTGAATCTGAAGTGTCTGAAAGGAATCTTCTTTTCTGGAAAAGAAACTTCTCATCTTCTTTGGATGACAGTGGATGAGACCGAGGGCTCATCCGCTTTGTGTATAGGTAACGCTAGTGTTTTACCCCTGCTTGCCCTCCAACTTCGGCAGTTTGGTGTTTTAGGACCTGGGATTCTTCATAATTCTGCAGGTTGGGCTCATTCCTTCTCAGCACTTAGGCTATGACTGCCTCCATGTGCAACGTCAGAGACCATGGCTCCAAAACCTGTTGGCTTCCAAAGGTTTTTAGAAATCTCTTGTCTATGTCTTTTTGCTTCTTGTTCTCTCTGTCTGAAATGAATCTAATTTTATTTCTTTGCTGTCATTTTGTGGGCATTTCAGCAGGGAACAAAGATAAAGGCTTCTGTAAAATAGTTGCAAATCATGTATGTATCTGATAAAGGTCCAGTCTGTTACAACTCAACAATAAAATGGCAAACAACTCAATTTAAAAATGGGCAAAGGATTTGAATGGACATTGCTGCAAAGAAGGTATGCAAATGGCCAATAAGCACATGAAAAGATGCTTATCATTAGTCATCAGGGAAATGCAAATGACTGTCACCGAGAAATACCACTGGGGTGGAGACAAAGTAGCAAGTGCTGGAAAGGATGGAGAGGAATTGGAACCCTCATACGTTACGGGCGGGCGCTGGTAGGAATGTAAAATAGGGCAGCATTTTCCTTCAAGAGAAAAAAAAGACTCTAAGCTCTGACTGTGATCATTAGTCCATCTACCTAGCCATTGCTTCAGTTTTTTCAAAAGATGTTTATTGAGCACCTACTATTTGCCACAGTGTTTTAGATACTAGTGGGATTCAGTTGGAGCACTACTCTGTGCTGGTGAGGTTTTTAGTCAAGATGGACACTAATCAAAAGTGATTTTGTGCTGTGTGGTAAGTGCTGCAAGGGAAAAGCACTCTGCTTCTATGGGGGCGTGTAACAGGAGGGCCCTCCCGGGCTGCGTGAGGATTGGGAAAGCATCCTTCAGAAAGTAACTTTGAACTGACATGAAGGTGAAGGAGTATTCTAGACGGGAGTGAAGACCCTGAGGCAAGAGTACATAAGGAGTGTTGGAGGAGCTTCATGCAAACACAGTGCCTGTGTCTTGGAAAGCACAGCTCAGAAAGGAGTGAGTTGAGGCTGAAGCAGTGTTCCAGGGCCAGAAAGATCCCAAGGGCAACAACCACAATTTTGGTCTTTATTATGAAGGTGATAATAGGTCATGGAATGATTTTAAGCAAAGGAGAGATATGATTCAATTTTTATTTATTTATTTTTTTGTTTGGAAAACTACCTTTGGCTTCTGAATACAGAAAAAAATTGGTGGGGAGTAAGCCTCAATGAGAAGTAATTGTTAGAGTGGTCCAAAGGCTTGGGGTGGAGATGGAGGGAGGTGATATTTAGGTGGTGCTAATGGGCTTTGGCAATGGATGGAATATAAGGTGTAAGGGGAAGGGAGGTGTCCAGAGAAAGTATTGGCGCCATGCAGGGAGAGGGAAGAAGGGTTGTGGGGAATGGTAGGGAGACCACGGGTTGGGTCCTTGACTTACTGTGTGTGAGGTATTTGAGCCACAGGAGTGGAAATGCTGGGGACAGAAGGGCAACCGGATATGGGGGACACAGGGCGAAGTGGGCCGGAAGCGCGTACTGGGATGTCACGGGTGTGCAAACCATTGACATTTGCTTCCTGTGCAGCTGTCACATGCCTTAACAAGGGCAAGGTGACAACAGTTTAAGCAGCAGGAAGAGACCTCAACCAAAATATACTTTTCTCAAATAAAATTAGTAAACATGCTGAAAGTTCACGGTGTTCAAGGCTGAGAGGGAGTTAAAGAGTGTAGAATTGACACTTTAGCTGAAAAACAAATGAGAGCCAACCCAAATAAGAATATAAAAGCCAAAGAGCAGACCGCCATGAGATGATGCCCCAAAGAGCTTGCAGTGACTGCTGAGCACGAAATACAAACATGAACCTCCTGGTTCTCCTGACCAGCTGAAAATAATAATACCTCTTGGCCACACTCCTGCCTCATCAAGAGTTCTGCTGCCACGTTTCCATTTCGTCTGCTTTCGCTGTAGAAAATAGCAAATATCATGCACTTTCTTCCATCCCAAGATCCCTTCCTTCTTGTGTGCCTCTCTTCGTTCCCCCTTCTCTTTCCATGCCCTGTCCTTCCTCATCACCAGGCATCTAGAAGCAGAGGTCTCCGCTGTGTCCAGGGGGAGCACGGACTCGCAGAATGTGACACTGAAACTATGTCTGAAGAGCATCAAATCCAACTTTTGATTAAAGTGAGGAAGGGAGGAGCCCCAGGATGGGGAATCGAAGCCCTCACTCAGTACGTGCACCCAGAGCACCCAACTCCGGACATCTGGACACCCCTGTGGCCCATCTGCAGCTTCTCTCTGAGGTCACCAATGTCCTCATGGCCACCTCATGGCTCCCTTGGCGGCTTCATGATGATGGGTTTCCCTGCCTAGCCTCTCGCCTTCCTGACTTCTCTGTTATGTTCATGCATCTGGCCCCTTCTTTGTTTCCATGGGAGCCTTCCCTGGGCAATGAATGTGCTAGAGTGATTACAGTATGAGGTCTTAGTCTGAAGACCTTCTCTTCGCACAGTCTGTATTTCCTTCCTGAGCTCCCAAAGTTGGACTGAGTATTAAATGAGATGCATGGGTGGGCAAGTACTGACAAAAGTGACAACAAATTTAATATCTCTTGAATTAAGCCAGTTATCTTTCCTTCACCTCCAGATACAAATAGAACTAACAAACTTCAGTTATTTTAGACTTTATTTCCCTTGAAGATGCCTCTCAAAGTTATTCTTTTATCAATCAGGAATGTTTTCAGAATACATCATTGAAACTCCAACTTACAGGGCACTTGTTAGATACAATTAATTTTTACTTGTATAGCCAAGCAGATCAGAGTATGTAGTTCTAATAATTGGTTCAACTCAACCAGTTGGGGACCTAAGTTCTGTCTTTCTGCTGTGCCATCCTTGGCGTGGTGGCTTTTTCCTCTCAAGCTGAAAAGGGTTCCCCTCATGGGAACAGGATGTTTGCCACAGCTCCAGGCACCGCATCTGCACACAAGACATGGTCGAGGAAAGAACGGGCAGTGGCGAACAGCATGTATTCTTTCAGTAAAACTCACAATCCTTTCCAATAGCCTCCAAGAGGCTCCTGCTTACATCCTGTTGACCGGGACTATGTCCTATGGCCCATCGTAGCTAAAAAATATTCATATTCTGCCACTTCTATATGGAGATTGGTGTTGAAAAAAGTATTGGGATTGGAGTCCTGTTATCCAATCACCAGAGTCTGTTGTTGCCTCTTCTTTGTCTCTGTAACAGAGACAGTCAGGAAATCATACCTGTAAGTAGATGATAGACTAATCCAATCAATCAACATGTATCATGTGTGTGTATATATACTATATATAAAATGTTTATTTTTACATATGTATACATATAAATATATATATTATACACACACACAAATATATACATATATAATAAGGTCAGGTGAGTTGAGGTTTCCACTTTACATTTATTAAGAAAAAAGAAAATATCATCTTAAGAAAAACCCAAAAATATTTGTATTTTTGAGAAAAAAAGTTATTCTTTTTTTATGAAGAGCCTGTGTGTTCAGTGTTTTGTGGACACTGTCTTGAATCCTTAAAACCTTCCAGTGCAGACATTGCTGCCCCCCTTTCACAGCTGGGGTCTAACAATATACCATTGCTTGGCTGGGTAGAGCAGGGTTTGGCCTTATACCTCTCTGATTTCAAAGTGAGGGTGACACAGAATCCAGGACAAGGAATCCCCAGAGGAGAATGGGCGACCCTGGGAAGAACATCCGAGAACTTCTCTCCCAGGTGGAGGGAAATGCTGAGAAGCTGCACGTTGGTGACCTGGTGCCACTTAGCGGGGACCCAGCCAAAAGCTTCCTTCCCAGTATTTCTGTCCTGGCTACTCTCTGGAGAATCATCTAAAGCCCTTAAATTTCTCTGAGTCCAAGATCAGAGAACCTTTCTCATCCCAGGCACTTTGGAAACTTTTTCTCTGGTGGAAAATAACTGGTCTGTACCAATCAGAACCAATGAGCAGAAGCCCGAATCCACACTAAATCCCACACAATTCAAGCACCAACCAAACTGTTCCCAACTTGCCATCTAAGTGCCAGGTGTGATCCTGGATTGGGTCCTACATTGTGGGAGGGGAAATGTTGCTATAAAAATGAATTAGGGGCCATTAGCAGTTGTGGCAATGTTAATTCCTCAAATTTTATTCCTGAACTGTGGTTATTTAAGAGAATACCCTTTTTCTTAGAACGTACATGTATAGTATTTAGGGGTCTAGGGTCTTGGTCTCTGCAACTTACTCTCAGACATTTAGAAAAATAAGGAAGAAATGAATAATGTATAGATTTCATATCGTTCAACTTTATAAATGGAAAGAGAGAAAAAAAGCGACAAGGCAAAATGGCAAAATGTGCACAACAGGTGAACAAAATGTGAGTTCCAGACCAAAGATATCTTGGAGTCCACTGAAATGTTTGTAACTTTTCAATGGGTCTAACAACCATTTCCTACACAAAGGGTTACGTTTTTAAAGGCCCGAAGGTGACGTGACATGCTGTTATGCAGCGGGCATACCGGACGCTGTAGAAGGAAGGTGCTGTAATTTCCCGGTTCTGCATAGGTGTTGCCTCCCCTTCTCCACAAAGCGTTCTCCAAGCAGGCACTTGAATCCTGACTAGATCATTTCAAAA
The DNA here is from genome assembly GCA_004023845.1 of Helogale parvula. Lineage (NCBI taxonomy): Eukaryota > Metazoa > Chordata > Mammalia > Carnivora > Herpestidae > Helogale > Helogale parvula. The sequence goes on from PJEM01006271.1 coordinate 56,485, forward strand.
TCTCTCGCAAGGTTCTCAAAAGCTAGGTGCCTCAAAAGTGTTGCTAATGGGCTCATCTGCCCATTACCTTGACATTTGACTTATGACTTGCCCTCACTCTCAGTTTGCTGTGAGACACTAAGTGGTTTTCCAGACTTGGCAGAGTCCGATGGGCCTTTCAACGCAGTCTTTAGCTAGAGTTCCATGGCCTTGCACTTTGCATCTGAAAGTTCCATTATGTTTTCCCAAGCTTCCTTCCTAGGAGTTGCTCCACCTACTACTACCATTAATATTACATGTCTTGGCAAAGAACCTCAGAGTAAGTGCTTCTAGAAATTGGCCCATCAGGTGGATCTTCCCTGAGGCCTTCCTCAGAGTGCATCTTCCCGAGCGGGCTGTACCGGTGACACTGAGAAGGGATTCACTCATCTAAAGCCCTAAGACTCATCAGCCCACTTGGGGAAAGGCCACAATTCCCAGAAGCTGTCATCACCTCTAACTCATAGATGGGTTTGGGGTCAGTGGATTTCCAGAACGCAGAAGAAGGGAGTTGTAGGGAGCAGTCTGCTTTGAGAAGACCTGTGACTTTTGAGAAGGGGACAGGCCGCACAGAAGCATGCTCCCTGAGAGCGAGCCCTGCCTCATACACCCCATCCTCTCGCCTTCTGCAGGAACTCTCCTGCCAAACTCAGTCGGAAGCCAGAGGCTGAAGACCCCATGAAGGCAAGTCTCAGGAGCACAGAGTGAGCATCTGGAGAGGAAGTTGGAACACGCCTAGCATATTGTTTCCTCCTCTCTAAGATGGAAATCATAAAAATAACAATGGACAAGACAGTGTAAGTGGACAGCCAACTTGGTGCCCATTGTTTTTATTACATTCCAGGAAGGAAGCCTTTATAGGAGGACTCTTCCAGGACGGAGCTCGGTTCTTTTTGCTTCGCTTTGGAGTCAGGAAAACCCCACGAGTTGTTGCTAATGTTGTGAGTTGAAATAATTTCTGGTTTTAAAATTTACTACTAGTCTACAGTAATCAAGACAGTGTGAGACTAGAAGGACAAACAGAGCTCAATGGAGAGCTATGAGTCCGAAAACAAACCTGACCTTTTGTAGTCAACTGATTTTCGACAAAGGTGCTAAGACAGTTCAACTGGGGAAAGAAGGGTTCAACAACTTGATATCTACATGTGAAAGAATTAATTGGGAATCCTACCTCATAGTAGATATAAAAATTAACCCAAAATGAATCGAAGAACTAAAAGTATAAACTCCAAGAAGAAAATATAGGTGTAAATCTTCATCACCTTAGATTAGGCAATGATTTCTTAGAACACTTAAGCCACAAGCAATCAAAGAAAATATAGATTAATCTGACTACATCAAAATTTGAAACTTGCGCTTCAAAGAATACCATCAAGAAACGGAGACAACCATACATTGCAGGTTATATAAACATCCAGAATATACAAAGAATACTTACAACTCAAGGGTCAAAAGACAAGCCACAAAGGATTTGAATAGACATTTCTACAAAGAAGATATGCAAATAGTAAGATGTAAAATACGTATTAAAACCACAGTGACAGACCACTTCTCACCTGCCAGGTAAGGAGAGCTATAATAAAAAAGACGTACAATATCAAGTGTTGGCGATGATGTGGGGAAATTGGAATCCTTATAAACTGCTAGTGGGAAGGTAAAATGGTGCAGTTTCTGTGAAAAACTGTTTAGAAGTTCCTCACAAGTTTAACATAGAGTTACCAGGTGACCCAGCAATTTCACTCTTGGGTAGAGAGTGAAGAGAATTGAAAACATGTTTACACAAAAAGTTGTATGCAAATAATCATAGCATCATTATTTATAACCGCCAAAATGTGAAACCCAAATGTCCATCAACTAATAAACTGATAAACGAAATACAGTTGATCTGTGCCATGGATTATCATTAAGCCCCCCCAAAACACAAAGATGAAGTATTGACACATGCTACAACATGAATGATCCTTGAAAACATAATGCTAAGCGAAAGGAACCAGACCAAAAGCCACATGTTACATAATTCCATGCATATGAAATACCAAAAGTAGGCAAATTCATGGAGGTAGAAAGTAAATTAGCGGTTACTGGAGGATAGGAGGGAGTAGTAGATGGGGAGTCATTACTAATGGATACAGGATTTCTCTTTCGAGACAATGAAAATGTCTGGAAATAGATTGTGACGATAGGTATGCAGGCTTGCTAAGTAGCTAAACCCCACCAAATTATACACTTTAAAATGGTGGATTTTATGGTACATAAATTATATCTCAATAAAGCCATTTGCAAAAAAATCAATGGACAAATTGGGGGAGAGAGAATTAAATAGAAAAAAGACAGAGCTGAGATAACCACCCAGAAATTGCACAGAGGGAAAAGAGATGGAAAATATGAAATAAAAATTAAGAGACATGAATAAAAGAGTGAGTAGCAACAACATAGCCTTAAAGAGAATATAAGGTGAATGGAGAAGAATCATGTTCAAAGACATAAAGAATTAAAGTTTTTAGATTGAACTTTGCATCTCAGATTAAATAAAAATGAAGTCACATCCTGTTATAATGTAATAAAAAAGCAGTGCATCAAATACAAATAGATTATCCTAAAACATGCTAGAGATCAAAGAAAGATTGCTGTCAACATGCTTAGCTGTTCCTTTGAATTTTTTTAATGTTTATTTATTTTTGAGAGAGAGCGAGCAGGGGACGCGCAGAGAGAAAAGGAGACACAGAATCCGAAGCAGGCTCCAGGCTCGGTGGGACTCGAACTCACAAACTGCCAGATCATGACCTGAGTTTAAGCCGAAGTCAGACGCTTCACTGACAGCCACCCAGGCGCCCCTTGGCTGTTCCTTTGGAAGTAGGCATCTTAAAAGAATTATGATTGCCCAAAAACAAAGGGGGTACATTCAAAAGGCTGAAGGAAAGAACTCTCCAACCAAACCTCTATGTTAAACTATGACTCAGAAATGCCAGCAAGGCCGTACGTATGTGCTGAAGAAAACACTAACGCATGTGCCTCAAGGGGAAAACAAAAGTGAACCTGGAATAGTGGAATGGAAGAACCATTAAGGAGCAAAGAATTGGTTAAGTGTTGGCAAATCTAGACAAATGTTTCTTTCTAAACATGATCTGTTTATGAGCCTTTTGGGATGCTGGTGACCGTCACCCTCCTCCACTCACACTGGCGGCAAACATTTGAGGACGATTTTCATTGCTTTTATTTGCAGCCAATGTATGTTATGAGACCTATATTTTTGCAAGAAATATTAGTTTCTTTCCCCCTCAGTTTTGGCCAGAGTTTCTTCCCCGAAGACCCTGAGCTCCGCAAGAATGGAAACTGTGCCCACGTGGCTCATCTGTGCCCCCCGATTCCAGGATGAGCAACTTGGCGTGTGCTCCATGCACTCTAGTTGAATGAATAAATGCGCTTAATCAAGGAATACAGTCTCGTGTGTGTTGTCTGCCTTTTGTCTCTCTCACCCCGCTTGCTCTGCCCCTGGCTAGCCCCCTGCCCGCCTCATGTCAGGGGTCCCTCCAGGAGAACACCTCCCTTCCTCTCTGCCAGCTCTGACTCCCATGCCCGGCTGCCCCTCTGTGCATATGCTGTCACCCCACAGCACACCTCCGGATGGCCCCCCAGGTGGACGCTCTGCCACTGGCCTGGGCTCCGCTCCTCTGGGGTCCTTGGGCAAGGATGGCTACTTGCTTTGTCCCATCTAATGGCTTCAGGGTGAATTGTGCTTTGAGAACAGAAGAGAAAAACAGGAAGAGAAGGGGGAAATGAAAGAAGAGGAGGAGGACAAGCAATTTTTTGTTTTTTAATCAATGCTGCTTCCTTCACAAAAACTTTATTTTGGCTTGAATCACGATCAAGTCTCTTCGTGTGGTTCCCTCTGTGCATGCAATCCCTCTGGAATCGCCCGAACTCTTGCCTTCTGAAAATCTCCTCATCCTTTACTTGTTTATTTATTTTGTTTTGTAGCTTATTGTCAAGTTGGTTTCCATGTAACACCCAGCGCTCATCCCGACAAGTGCCCTCCTCCAAGCCCATCACCCTTCCTCCCCTGTCCCCCTCCCCCATCAGCGCTTAGTTTGTTCTCAGTATTCAAGAGTCTCTCATGGTTTGCCTTCATCCCTCTCCCCACCTATTTCCCCCCCTCCCTCTCCCCCATGTCCTTTGTTAAGTTTCTCCTGTTACACTTATGAGTGAAATCAAATGTATCTGTCCTTCTCTGCCTGACGTATTTTGCTTAGCATGACACCTTTGAGTTCCATCCACGTTGCTATGAATGGCCAGATTTCATTCTTTCTCATCGCCATGTAATACTCCATTGTATATATAAACCACATCTTGATCCACTCATCAGATGATGGACATTTAGGCTCTTTCCATGATTTGGCTATTGTTGACATTGCTGGTATGAACATTGGGGTACATGTGCCCCTATGCATCAGCACTTCTGTATCCCCTGGGTAAATCCCTAGCAGTGCTATTGCTGGGTCACAAGGGGGTTCTATTGTTAATTTTTTGAGAAACCTCACACTGTTTTCCAGAGCAGCTGCACCAGTTTACATTCCCACCAACAGTGGAGGAGGGTGCCCGTCTCTCCACACCCTCGCCAGCATCTATAGTCTCCTGATTTGTTCATTTTAGCCACTCTGACCGGCGTGAGGTGGTATCTCAGTGTGGTTGTGATTTGTATTTCCCTGATGATGAGTGACGCTGAGCATCGTTTCATGTGCCTGTTGGCCATCTGGATGTCCTCTTTGGAGAAGTGTCTATTCAGGTCTTCTGCCCATTTCTTCGCGGGATTATTTATTTTTTAAGTGTGGAATTTGGTGAGTTCCTTATAGATTTTGGATACTAGCCCTTTATCCAATATGTCATTTGCAACTATCTTTCCCATTCCATCAGTTGCCCATTAGTTTTTTTCACTGTTTCCTTTGCCATGCAGAAGATTTTTACCTTGATGAGGTCCCAATGGTTCATTTTTGCTCTTGATTCCCTTGCCTTTGGGGATGTGTTGAGTATGAAATTGCTGTGGTTGAGGTCAAGGAAGGTGTTTCCTGCTTTCTCCTCTAGGGTTTTGATGGTTTCCTGTCTCACATTCTCCATTTTGAGTTTATTTTTGTGTATGGTGTAAGAAAGTGGTCTAGTTTCATTCTTCTGCATGTTGCTGTCCAGTTCTCCCAGCACCATCTGTTGAAGAGGCTGTCTTTTTTCCATTGGATACTCTTTCCTGCTTTGTCAAAAATTAATTGGCCATACATTTGTGGGCCCAGTTCTGGGTTCTCTATTTGATTCCATTGGTTTATGTGTCCGTTTTTGTGCCAATACCATACTGTCTTGATGATGACAGTTTTGTAGTAGAGGCTAAAGTCTGGGATTGTGATGCCTCCCATTTTGGTTTTCTTCGTCAATATTACTTTGGCTTTTCGAGGTCTTTCGTAGTTCCATACAAATTTTAGGATAGTTTGTTCTAGCTTTGAGAAGAATGCCGATGCAATTTTGATGGGAATTACATTGAATGTTCTACTCGTTCTTTAACACAGAAGACAAGTGTCTCTCTAGGGTCTCCCCAGATCACACACACACCTGCCCACATATGCACATGCACACTAACAGAACTGTTCACTAGATCACCTGAGTTCCTAAAGCACTGTGCACAGCTTCTGTATAACATTTAAGAAATTATATGATGGTTGGTTCTTCATAATCAGTCAGCCCCCACTAGACAGGGAGTTCTTTAGCCTGAAGTCCTCTATTGCTAGCACTTCACCCAGCCTGGCATTTAGCGAGTGCTGAATGAACTGTCCAGTTGCTTTGGCTCATATGGACAATCTTGGTGTTGGAGAGCTGGTGGAGTTTGGGGTACTCCTTGAGTAGTAGTGTGTCTTTTTTTCAGCTTATTTAAACTTTTCTGGGCAGCTTCGGAGAACAACCATTTTATTCTAGACTCAGATATGTAGGACAGTAGGAGGCTGATTCAACCCAATCTATGGCAACGACTAACAGGTACCAGAAATTCACCCACGGCATTTTCATGAGAACTCCAGCACTCAACAGCATATTAATTACTGTGGCTCATCAGTAAAAATCTATGCGTTTTCAGCCTCTCTTAGACTATAAATAAATTAACATGACAAACTTTTCAATTCTGAGAACAATGCCAAAGTGTGAAGAATTGCATAAAGAAACCTGAGTGCAATTAGAGAGGAAGAAGTCAATACACCCTCCAGGAATCTCTCTAACCCTGAATTCCTGCAGAGGGAAGGTACCCAAGTGTTCCGCATCGGAGCTCATTTAAATGTCTATTCTGTAATTTTAAATTTGGAAACTCAGGTTGCCCTGGCATTCCTTGCTTAGCAGGCTCAGAGAACTTGTCATCCTCCATCATTTGTGTTTAGTTCCACAGTTAAATACACACACCAGAAGCGACCCGCCTTCCTCTCGTATTTACTTCTTTCTCTTTCTCTCTCCCTCCTCAGACGGCGCTTGGTAGGGTGGGCCTGGCTCTGTTCCAAGTTTCACTGAACATCTGGAACAGTTTTTCTATTGTTCTTTATCTGAGTTTGAGAAACCACAAATAACCTTGCTAAGCACCATTTTCCCTTAGTTTTTAAGGCGACCCGGATTTCAGATGTATCTCCTTCCCATGCTTCTGATTCACACACACCTTACTCATCGAAACACATGTTGCTCTTTCTGTCTTCTTTATGACCCATTTGCTACCCAAGACGTTTGGGCAATCTTCGCAGTCTTTGTCAGCATATTTCAACCTTTTTTTTTTTTCTGCCAGGAAAGTAGATTATTGATAGAATAAAGACATAGGCGTCAGGGACCCACAGCTGTCACACTCTCTCCCTACAACACCACCCAAGAAAAGCTGATGGATGGTAAGTCCAGATCCTGAAACCATGTGGTGAAATGTGCCTGCTTGGCAAAGAGGGCCTCCTTGGACACAAAACAGGGTTATTAGTGCTGGGTTGTAATTTATGCAGAGAAACTAGAAGCATTAAATGAAAGGATTTTTGTACGCATAATGAAAGTATACATCACAAACACGCTCACTGAATGACTTAAAAGTGTTTTTAAGTTTATTTATTCATTTTGAGAGAGAGAGAGAGAGCTAGAGAGAGAGAGAATGAGCAGGCGAGAGGCAGAGAGAGAGAGAGAGAGGGAGAGCACACATCCCAAGCAGGCCCCACACTACGAGCACAGAGCCTGATGTGGGGCTCAGTCTCACTAACCATGAGATCAGGACCTGAGCTGAAATCAAGAGTCAGACGCTAACCAACGCAGCCACCGAGGTGCTCCATGAATGGGTTTTTAAAAAACATTTTTGTTGTGGTAAAACACGCGTAGCGTAAAATGTACTTTTTTAACCATTGTCAAGTGTATGAGTCCATCGCATTAGGCAACCGTCATCTGAAGTTCGCACCTTCCCCAGTTGAAGCTCTGTACCCATCAGATACTAAGTCTCCATTCCCCTGCCCTCAGTTCCCTGGGAACCTCCGCTCTTTCTGCTCTATGAATTTGTCTATTCTAGGTACTTCCTATCAATGGAGTCATATCATATTTTTTCTTTGGGTCTGGCTTATCTAACTTAGCATAATACATGCAGGTTGTTCCAACCATGTTTTAGAACGTGGTTCCTTTTTAAGGCTGAATAACATTCCATGGTATGTATACACACTGTGTTTATCCATTCATTCGTCAGTGGGCATGTGGGCGTTTCCTCCTTTTAACTCCTGTGACTAATGCTCCAGTGAACTTTGGTACACAAGTACTTGCGCAAGTCTCTTTCATCTCTTTCAGTTCTTTGGGGAATATAACAGGAGTAGAACTGCTGGGTCATATGGCAATCCTATTTTTGATGTGTTGGGGACCCACCATCTTGTTTTCCACAGCAGCTGCACCATTTTACATTCTTACTGGCAATGCTGAATGATGTTTTTTTTTTTAACCGTCTACATTGTCGATGCCAATGTAACCCAACCAACAGGAATGTGAGGGACAATCTGTTTTCTCAGGAGAAGGGCCAAGGGGGCTATTGCATCGCTCTTGTATTCAGGATGTTTGTCATTAAAGAAATAATCCTAAAAGTGAAAATAAAATTTGAGGTTTCTGAAAGCTTTAGAGAAACCAAGGAACCCATTAAATTTTCAGCAAGTATGAATTTATGGGCACCCAGAACCTCTTTCTAGTATCCTGTTGTCGGACATGCATAGCCAGACGCAGAGGTGTTCTGGCGAGATTGCATGGCATTTTTACTGTATCTGTATATCCAGCAATCACATCCCAGCTAAATTTCCCTCCTCCCTGCCAACTAAGCCACCTGGTGAACTCTTCTGTCCAGTTAGGAAGCATCTCATTCCTCAAATAACAAGTAGTCCCTGGCCTCACACCCAGGCTTTTCTCCAGATTTCTCCTTGCTTCCTACTTGTGGGAAGGACAGTGCTAATGTCCTGTCCTCTGGGAGCCCCCAGGCTGGCTCGCATGGTCAGAGACAGGGACCTTCCTCAGTGGGACTAGCTGACAAATGGGAGGGGCAAAATGAACTTCTCAGTGAAAGTTTTGAATGGGTTTGAAGAGCTAGCTCATCTCTGTCCGTCGGTCTTTGGGTCTCCCCATCATCACTGTTGATACATTATACCTCACCCCCAGGCAGGTTCTCTGGCCCAGGGACAGACTTCTAGACAGTTAGGGGCTGGGAGGGTGTCGGAAGTGTCCTAGGACAGACACAGCCCCTGGGAGGGACCCCACTCAGCCAGTGAATCAGGGACGGGCCCCCGTCACCATATATGACATCCAAGTGTCCCTGATCCATAAACTGTTGGCTATACCGGTGACCCTTACAGGACCTGCTGAAACTATGATTGACTCCCCTCCCCTCCTCAGGAATGGCAGTTCTAGTCCTGATGAGTTTTTCTTGTGAGGGGTGGGAGGTAGGTCATGTAACTGCAGACAGATGAGCTTCGCAGACTGTAAACTGGGCCAGGGTGGCCCATTTCAAAGGCATTAAGGAGGGAGCCAAGAAAGCAAAGAGGCAATTTCCTCTGGCCACATCACAGAAATGTTGGGCAGGTTGCATCTAAATGATTGCAAAGCTTGGAAAACTCCAGGCCACAGGCAAACCACAGCCATGAATAATGACACCCCCACAGTATCAGGGCGAAGAGGGTTCCCACGGTCTCAGAATGAGAGCTGCCAGCTCAGCGTGTGGTCCCCAGACAAGGCCAGAAAGCCAGGGTGGGAGTGACTGGAAACTAGATAGGACCCTGGGAGAAAGGGGACCAGCAGTCAGGAATGAAGAGCACCGTGAGTATCGGGAGATGCTGGGAACCAGGCCACAGGCAGAAATGCTGGGAGACCCAAGCAGGGCCACGTGTGGAATGTCGGAAAGAACATCACTTTGGGGTCAGCCAGACGTGGATTCACATTTCAGCTCTGCTGCTGTCTTCTCTTGTGATCCCCCCACCCCCCACCCACCCACACACAGACTCGGAAACGAGGAGTTGGATGCAGGTAGTTGATTTGGGAGAGAAATCCAAGAGGCCTCATTTGAGGGGGGAAATGAGGGAAAGTAAAAGATATGGCAGGGTTACCCAGCAGTTAGCACTGTGGGAAGGGAGGCCCAGAGCTGTTCCCAGTGGGAGGGGAGAGAGCCCGAGTGTGTGTCCACCAATGTCCTTTCATCGTCAGTAGAGGCTGTTAACTCTCTGGCCTTGGGAAACGGGGCACTTAGAAAGTTCGTGGGGTTGCCACAGGCAGTTCTTAGTGCGGAAAGGTGTTGCGGGGATACAGGTGGGGCTCCAGGAGCATCTTCTGCAGCCACTTACCCTTACTGCCCTCTGGGACCTTGGGCAACCTACCTCACATGCCTGAACTCTCATGACAACATGCATAGTACAGACAAAATCCACCTTCTTCTGAGGAAAGTGGGTCCTGCTCAGCTGGGGGCCCTTTGTTCTGCCAACAGCCTCATAGGCTTGGGTGTGGAGGCAACAGTGTCCAGGCTACGCCACCCTGCAGAGCAGAGGGAGGAGACCCAGAGCTCCTGGGTGAGCAGGAGGGAGGTGTTGCGGGAGGAGAGGTGATAGGATTAAAGAGGGGAGGCCAGACACAGGCGAGGACAAGTGAGTCCTGCAGCCCGGAGTCTGTAGTGAGGTCTGCAGAACTTGAGAAGAACCCAGTGCAGGTGTATATGCCAGGCACTTGTGAGGGGCTGGTTCCGTGACCAAACTGGTGTGAGGACAAGTAGGGACAGGTCTGAGTGGGTGACCAGGAACAGAAGCCTGAGAGCTCCTAGGGACTGGCGGTGATTCTAAAGAGGGGTTTGGATCTCTCTAGGCTGTGGTAGTGTCCATGTTCCCCCAAAGCAGCTTCTGAAATAAGGATTTAGGTGCATGTGGTTTGCTCAGGGAGGTGACCCAGAGGAACTAGGTAGAACAACATCAGGGTTGTCCCAGGAGGGATAGAAAGATAGCTTTATCTCCAGGCCCCGGATCAGGGGAAAGCTGACCTTTGGGTGTGAAACCCTCACACCTGTAGGCTGCCAGGCCCAGGCTGAACAAGCTCCCATGCCTCCAGGGAGGGCCTCAGTTAGGGAGCCGGAGGACGCAGACACTGGAGTGGCAGCTGTCACTTGTGGGGCCCCCTCTCAGCATCCTGTGAACCCTGAGGTGGGCGGTGGGAACACGCAGCTTCGGTTATACCTACCTAGAGCTCTGAGGCCACGATGGTCTCAGCAGCATGTGGGGCACAAAGATGATGATATTCCTTAACAGTGGAGGTGCCTGGAGGCCAGGGGCTATCGGGAGCAGGCGAAGCCAGCGTCCCCAAATGTTCAGGTGTTCCAGCAGGCAGACGGTTACAGGATGCAGGGAAGTCTGGCCATACAGAGGAGGAGGACAGCAACCCCCAAGCAGGGCAGGGAGACCAGCAAGGATTCCTGATCCTTTCCTTTAAGCTTTCTTTGTCTTTAATCCATTTAGAGTTTATTTTTGTGAGTGGGATCCACTTACATTCTTTAGCATGTGGATATCCAGTTTCCCCAACACCACTTATTAAAGAGATTATTTATTCTTGGGGCGCCTGGGTGGCTCAGTCGGTAAGGCATCTGACTTCGGCTCAGGTCATGATTCATGGTGCATGGGTTCAAGCCCCACGTTGGGCTCTGTGCTGATAGCTCAGAGCCTGGAGCCTGCTTTGGATTCTCTGTCTCCCTCTCTCTGCCCCTCCCCTGCTCATGATCTGTCTCTCTCTGTCTCTCAAAAATAAATAAATGTTAAAAAAAAAAAAAGATTCTTCTTTGCCAATTATATATTCTTGGCGCCCCATTGAGGATAAGCTGATTGTATATGTGTGTAGGTTTATTTCAGGCCTTTCTACTCAGTTCCCAGCTATCTTGTTCTTTGTATTTTTTTTTTACGCCAGTGCCACAAGGTTTTGATCACGATAATGTGGTGGAAGTCAGAAAGTATGATGCTTCCAGCTTTGTTCTTGCTCAAGAATACTAGGGGCGCCTGGGTGGCTCAGTCGGTTAAGCGTCCGACTTCGGCTCAGGTCATGACCTCACAGTTCGTGGGTTCAAGCCCCACATTGGGTTCTGTGCTGACAGCTCAGAGCCTGGAGCCTGTTTCAGATTCTGTTTCTCCCTCTATCTCTGCTCCTCCCTTACTTGTGCTCTCTCTCTCTCTCTCTGTCTCAAAAATAAATAAACTATAAAAAATACTAATCAGGGCTTTTGTGGTTCCATAAGAATTTTAGGATTAAAAAATATTCCATGAAAAATGACATTGGAAGTTTGATACAAATTGCATTGAATCTATAGATCACTTTGGGTAGTATGGACATTTTAACATTATTAATTCTTCCAAACCAAAAATATAAAATATCTTTTAAATTGCCTTCTTCACTTTCTTTCACCAAGGTCTTTCACTTCCTTGGTTAAATCTATTCCTAAGCATTTTATTATTTGTGATCCTATTATAAATGGGATTGATTTCTTAATTTCTCTTTCAGGTAGTTTGATGTTAGCACATAAAACACAACTGATTTTTGAATGTTAATTTTTTATCCTGAAATTTACTAAATTCATTTATTAGTTCTAACAGCTGTTTAGTGGAGTTTTTAGGATTTTATATTATATAGGGCTTTATATACATATATATCTTATGTATGTATGTATCTACCTATATCTGTCTATCTATATCTATCTATATGTATATATATTATATATGTTATACATATATGTATATATAGGATATATATGTGTCTTATGTATCTATCTATCTCTATGTATCTATCTATCTATCTATATGATAAGGTTATCTGCAGACAGAGACAATTTTATGTCTTCCTTTCCGATCTGGATGTTTTTATTTGTTTTTTCTTGCCTTATTGCGTGGTAGTACTTCCAGGACTGTGTTGAATAAAATGGAAAAGTAAGTACTTATGTTGTGTTCCTGATGTTCCTTATTCCTCTTTTAATTGTTGAATATGATGTTAGTTATTGACTTGTCATATATGGCCATTCTGTTGAAGCTTATTCCTTCTGCACCTAATCTGATGACAGTTTTTATCATGACAAGATGTTAAATTTTGTCAATGCTTTCTCTGCATATGTTGAGATGTCATATGATTTTTATCCTTCATTCTATTAATGCAGTGTATCACACTGATTGATTTGTGGATTCTTACATTCTTGAATAAATCTCACCACATAACAATGTGTGATCCTTTTACTGTGCTCTTACGTTTGGTTTGCTATTATTTTGTTGAGGATTCTTTTATCTGGGTTCATCAAGGATATTGGCTTAGAATTTTCTTTTCTTGGGGCACCTGGGTGGCTCAGTCAGTTAAGTGTCCGGCTTCGGCTCAGGTCATGATCTCACAGTTTGTGGGTCCGAGCCCCGCGTCAGGCTCTGTGCTGACAGCTAGCTCAGAGCCTGGAGCCTACTTCGGATTCTGTGTCTCCCTCTCTCTCTGACCCTCCCCTGCTCTCACTGCCTCTCTCTGTCTCTCAAAAATAAATAAAAGACATTAAAAAAAGAGAATTTTCTTTTCTTGTAGTGTCCTTATCTGGCTTTGGTATCAGGGTAATACTGATCTCATAAAATATTTTTGGAAATGTTTCTCCCCTATTTTTTTTAAGAAAGGTTTGAGAATTGATATTATCATAGGAAACCATTTAGCTCTGTGCTTTTATTTGTCAGGAGATTTTTGCTTACTCATTCAATCTCCTTGCTTGCTATTGGCCTGTCAGTGCTTGTTTATTGAATTCAGAGGGGAAAATTAGAACCATGAGCAACTATATCCATTAAGATTAAGTTAGTCTGTAGCAAGAGACATAAAGCATCATGGCTTAGACAAGATAAAAGGTTATGGCTCTGCCAGGTAAAAAGTTGGAGCCCTTCAGTTGGGGATTAATGTGATGAGCTCTCCTATGAAGTCTACAGGGACCCAGGCTCCTTCCAGCTCCTTGCAGTGCCACTCCAGTGTGGTCCAAGCATGACCCTGACATTCCATTCTAGGCACAAGATGGGGGAACCGACCAGAAGAGGAGGAAGGACAAAGGGCATGCACAAGCTGTTTTGAAGGAAGTTTCCCAGAAATTGCTACACCACCATTTCAGTTACATCACGTTAGTCCGGTCTGAATCTCATGACCATGTCCATCTTTAGGTGAGGATGGAAACTCAGTCTGTTTTCTGTGTGACCATGTGCCCAACTAGAAATCCTCTCACTGAGGAAGAAGGAAAAAGCGGATGTTGGATTTCACCAGCCACCTGGGTTGCAGCAACCTTGCTGGTCATGTTTCCATGGGGGATGCTTAGCCCAAGGTAGTTAAGAGCACGTGGAGAACATCAGACATATATTTCATAGATGTTCTGAGCAAAGAGCTACTACCCACTCTGTGTCCTCCCATCTCACATGACAGGTCTGCCCTTGTGGCCAGTGTGACTGGTGCCCCCCCTTTTCCCTTGCCCCCTCCTCAGTTCACCCGCAGCTGTTGGAGACAGTTCCTGCATGAAGCTGCCACCTCACCGACTCGTGATTCTTTCTCTTCACCTGAGACTTTCTTCAGCACAGGAGAACCTGCTCCACCACACGCCGGCACAAGTGACATTTAGAGGCATTAATGTGCCTAGAGCAACCCCCTAAAAGAGGGACCTAAGAAGCAGTGGGTTTACGCCACGGGCTCCCCGGCCCACAGTGGGAGAATCCTGAGGGCGTTCATCAAGGTTTTTCAGACATGCCCCAGCGAGACTGAAGCCAAGGAATCAATAGTTGGCACACCCACTGCTGTGATTGTCCCCACCCCTGCCCCATCCTCCCTGCTGCGTTACCCAGATAAACTCCCTGCACCTGGTCTTTGTCTCAGGGTCAGCTCTGGGAGGAGCCCAAATGAAGACACCACACACCTTCCCTGTGGCCAGCTAGCTAGCTAGTGGCTAAGTCAGAATTCAAACTCAGATCTCTAGGCTTTCCGGCCAAGTGTTTATCCCACAGAGAACAAGACCATGGGAACATTTTTGAAACCACTCTGTCAAGAATTTGCCGTTCTGAAATTGTTGACCTGATTTCGGAGTCCAATCCGAGGCCCACAAAGAGTGAACGGAGCAGATGAACGTGCAATGAAGACTTCGTCTATGAATTAAAGATAATGACCAGGACTGGCTTTGCTAATGGAGGGAGCCAGGGCCTCCTCCTGCCCAGTAATTCTGGGGACAGCTGTTGGGTTTGATTTATTGTTTTCGTCTTTGTTAGGATGCTAAGCACAATGGCAGGAGCTGCCGTGCTCAGAAGGAGGAGCTCTGCCCTGGGGAACCCCAAAATCCCCACATACACCCCAGGGCCAGGACAGAAAGAGACACTTTGGGGAACTGCCAAGGGTCATCCATGACCTCAGTTGACTCTGTGGTACGGGAGGTGGACACATGGGCACAGCCGGTCTCCCGCAGCCAAATGCTACCATCCATTCCGTGTCAAACACACGTGCGGGTAAACTGAGGCAGGGAACTGAGAACTGGCCAGGGGTTGGAGTTCTGCACAGCAAAAGGGCATGAAGGAAGTGACAATCAGACGGGGCCAGTGGGGAGCCTGGTGAGCAGGGCCTGAGATCCTGCCCCTGCCAGTCCTGAGCTGGCATCTCCTTGGCCCCTGCATCCCTGGGTCTCGCTTATTGTTTGTAGACTGCAGCGTATACACCTGCCTCAGTCCGATTTGGTGCCTCTGGCATTAACAATGGTAATTCTCCGTCGTCTTCTCCTTCTCCTTTTCTGCTTCTTCTTTTACTATTATTACTATTATTTTACTACAATAATATTGACAGAATCCCCTACTTCTGCTTTCTTTGGCTGAATGCTTATACGACAATGGCTTTACTTTTAATATTACCTTTAAGCCTGACAACAGTCAATAATCCCATTTTACAGGTGAGTAAACTGAGCCAGAGCAAGGTTAAGTCATTTGGCCAAGGCCACTTAGCCAATAGTTCCAGCCTGTCTGCAGCCAAGGCCATGTGTCTGACACCAGGCCACATCACCTCTTGGGGTGCTTTACCGGGTCATCAGGGTTTCAGTACTATGACCCCAACAGGAATGCTGGTTTTGACCCTCACCGATGAAGACCAGATAACCTGATTCTCTGACTGCTCTTCTAAGTTAGGAGGTGGACATGGGGCTGAGGTGGGTGAGGGGAGCCAGGGCCCCCTGCCCTTCCCCAGGTACCTGGAACAAAGCCTGGGCAAGCCCTGCTCAGGCCCACAGAGGGCCTCTGAAGGGCCTCGCACCGTCCAACAGGCACGGTGGGCTTCCTGCCTGGGTAGCTGCAAGTGTCCAGCCCTGGAGTGGACCCAGCAATAGCTATGCCTGCCTCAGGCTTTCTTCAGAATAGCTTCCAAAACTGAACTTCATTGCAGGAATACGGGTTATGAGAGGGAAGAAAGAAAGAACAAAAGTGGGGGCAGAAGTATTAGCAAATGATCTGGGATTCATTTCTTTGAGACAGCAGGCTCCTTAAATTTTTATGCATCACAACTTGGCAATTAAGTGCTGCTGGCGCCAAAGGCTTCTGGGAATGAGGGGGTGTTGGAGGCGGAAGGAAGGGCCATCCCACTGAGACTGCAAGCCCGCTTCTGCAGGGTCTGAACTCCAAGGACGTCCGCGTGTTCCTTTGGGCTCTCCCCTGCATTCCAAATCATCAGCGGTAAATCTTCAGGCCCTGCCTGCTTTCTATTTAAGGTGTGTGTGGCGGGGGCAAGGTGGCTAGTGCACCTTAATAAAATGGATAGGTTCCTAAGTGTTCATGAATACCAAGGCCCTGAGCAGCGACTGGAGCCAGGTTTTCCCAATGCTATTAAAAGGCCAGTGAGCAGGAGGCTGTCTGCTGACAGCCTCGAGAAAATGAACCCGGCAGCCAAGGAGCCTGTGATGGATGGGGGCTGGTGCGCTAACAGCTGTGCGGAAGAAGGGAAGGAATCAGGTCGGCACTTTGCAGGCCACACCCTGGGACGTGCAGACGGAAGTTTTCTTTGTTTCTCTGTGAAAGAACTGAGCAAGGCTCTCAGCAGCGATGATATGCTTCTGAGCTTTTATGCACCAATTATAAGAGGCTAAGCCCCAACGCCTGTGGCACATTTGCTAATACCCCATTGGTCAGAGTGTCATGTGGCCGAGCCCATATTCCAAGGGTAGAGGAATAAATGCTACCTCCTTCCTGATTAGGGGTTGAAAAGTCGCCTTGCAAAGGGGCACCGTGCAGGGAGGGGTACAATCATCTTGGCTATCTTTGCAAACAGTCTCCCACAGACTGGCTTTTCCCTCCGAGATTATTTGAGATTATTATCTCACTCCAGTTCATCATCCAAGATGGCTCTAAGTGTTAAAAGTGATAGGAGCGGGGAATTGGGAACCCCGGTACCAGGCGCCTGCGTTCCCTGTGAGGCGGTACACCGTTACTTGAATGTGGACTTGAATTAGTTGTAAATGCATATTGCAAATGCCAGGGCAACAACTGAAACTAATTTTAAAAAATTTTTTAACATTTATTTGTTTTTGAGAGACAGAGAGAGAGAGAGACCAAGCACAAGTAGGAGAGGGTCAGATCAATAGGGAGACACAGAATCTAAAGCAGGTTCCAGGCTCTGAGCTGTCAGCGCAGAGCCCGACACGGAGCTCAAACCCACTAACTGCAAGATCATGACCTGGGCCGGAATCGGATGCTCAACCGACTGAGCCATCCAGGTGCCCCAAAAATTTTTTAAAGAAATGTAATTAATATGCCAAGAGAGTAGAAAACTTGGAATCATAGAAAATGCTCAATTAAAACCAAAGAAGGCAGGAAAGGGGAGGAAGATTTTTTAAAAGCACCAATGATTAAGAATAAGTAGAAGACGGTTGTAAATATGGTAGTCATTAATTCAAACAGATCAACATTCACTTTAAATGTGAGTCATCTAAGTACACCATTTAAAACCAGAGGTTTAGGGGTGCCTAGGTGGCTCAGTCGGTTGAGCATCTGACATTGGCTCAGGTCATGATCTCACAGTTCATGGGTTCGAGCCCTGAGTTGGGCTCTGTGCTGACAGCTCAGAGCCGGGAGCCTGCTTCAGATTCTGTGTCTCCCTCTCTCTCTGCCCCTCCCCTGCTCATGTTTTCTCTCTCTCTCTCTCTCTCAAAAATAAATAAAAACATTTTTAAAAAACTTTAAGAAAATAAAGAAGATCGTACTGTGTATGTATTGTTTACAAAAAACATTATAAATGTTTAAAAGATCTCTCTCGGGCTGTTACACTGGTAACAAGCCCAGGGAACAGGGTCCGAGTTCTCTAGAATGGTATTTAGTGTTTTTTGCCATCAGGCCCCTACCTGCCTACTTGGCACCACTCACCCTACACCCCATGCCTTTCACCTTCTCCTCCCTCCATCTGGAAACCTTGCTCTTTCTTCATTCATTTAATAAATATTAATGGACTCACATTATGTAAGAATTCAATTGACAAAAATTATCTTGCTGAAAGGGGGAGCATTTTAGACGCTGCCAGTGATGCTGAGAGGGATTCTAGCATCAAAAGTGTACTTTCTACTGTATGTAGGTTTTAGCCTTTTATGCCAACCCTGGAGTCGCCCGCTTCCCGCAAGGCGTCATTCCAGGGCACTGCTCATGTGCCTTCCGGACGGGCAGACGCGGGGGCCTCCTCTAAAGCGTTCTTGGGTGTCCTCAGCTGTTAGCTGTTTTCCCCTCCAAGTTCTTCCAGCAGATTGTGTCTTATCTATTCTGGTGCTGCCCCACTGTGTGGCGATTGTTTGTTTCACGTGGACTGAGGGATCCCTGGAAGGAGAAAGAATATCCTATTCAGCTTTGTACTTTCTTGATTCCCATACCCAGTCTAGTAGCTGGAACCTAAGAGGAGATGTAGTAGGATGGGTGGATGGAGAAGGCGATGGATGAATGAACGGAGAGAGGGTGTCCTATTTGAATTCCCCCAAAGCAGACCCAACGTGAGGACTTGGATGCAGGTAGTTTCTCTAGAGGTAATCCTAGGAAGCAGAAATAAGTGGGGGATGCAAATTGTGGGGAAGCCACTGGGGGCTTAATCCCACCGACTTGGAATTCCTCCATAAGGAAGAACCTGTTGACCATGGCTTAGAGGGACCTCACAGCTGAATAAGGAGCCGAGATACTATGAACGTCTTCCCATCCCCCATAGTTTGATGGCAACTGTCCTACTCTCCTGTACTTCCCAGTTTCTCCCACCGCAACTAAGCAGTTTCCTGTGGTGTGGGGCAAGCCCTCAGACAGCCCACCAACAGCATCGTGCTACAAATGTAAACATACCAGAAGATGGAGCCCTCAGTTACGGAGTGAAAATGTCTTCCCAAGCCCATTCCAACCTCCGCACATTGTTTTCATTGCGGATGGTCAACAGTTACCTAGTATTTGCTCTCTGAAGAGCTGCACTCCGCCCACAGCATGGTTCAAGTGGAAAGCTGTTCCGATCAGTCACATGCCCCCCACACCCTGGGAGACTGCGTCTCTCACTCTGACCAATGGTCTAAGCCACAGATATGATATAGTATAGCTCCACACTCTGCTCAGCAAATGGCCACTCTGTTCTCAAGGTCCTTCCCACACACATAAAAATTCCAAGAACGGGATGGATCATCCAACAGGGAATCACCTCCCAAGCACCCTTATGCAAATGACACAAGAGCTTAAACATGGATGCCCAGGAAGGAAGTGTCATTTTGTTACAATAAAGCTGTACCATTTTGCTGATGTTCTTTCTAGATTTGATGATCTTTCCAGCTGCGTGGAAAATATATAAGGGGGAGAGAAAGAGCAGTTTGGGGTGGGGGAGGGAAAGAGAAAGAGCCGTGTAAGCGCTGTTAATAGAATTGCTGGGTTGAGACATTTTCTATTGTTTTGTTTTCCTTTTGCATTTTAGGCTACAACAGAGGAGGGTTGGAAGATAGTACTCGAGGGGCGTTTGGGCAGCTCAGATGGTTAAGCCTTTGATCTTGATCTTGGAATCCCTGCTTGGGATTCTCTTTCTCTCCCTCTTTCTCTTCCCCTGCCCCCTCTCCTCCACTCCCTCCCCATGCAAGAGCTCTCAAATAAATAAACTTAAAAAAAAGGAAGTTATTACTAAAAAGGAATTCTTTTAAGGGGAGAAAGAAGTCCAGTGTTGTTTTGACTTTGTATTTTTCTTGTTAGGTAACCGGAAACATTGACTCACCCGGGGCTTGGACAAGACTATCGGTCGGGAGTTGAGCAGAGCGCTCTGCACTGGAGAGAACTTCAGAAGACAGTACGCACCTGACCTAAAAAGTCCCTGGAGGAGAGCAGAACCTGCCACAGGGTTCTTGTTTGGGAGTGTTTCAGGCGGCAGAGGGGAGCAAGGGCAGGGGCCACACGAGCATGTGGTTAGCTCAGCCAGGCCCCCTGGGAGCTCCAGACCATGAATTGCACTGGAGTTGTTCCCCATGAGAAAAAGGGGTTGACCTTTAATGTTTATATATTTATGTTTTTATTTATTAAGGGGGGGGGCAGAAGGAGAGGGAGACACAGAGTCCCAAGCAGGCGCCAGGCTCTTAGCTGTCAGCACAGAGCCCAATGCGGCGAGATCTTGACCTGAGCCCAAGTCAAAGTCATTCGCTTAACCTTAACCGGCTGAGCCACCCAGGCTCTCCAGGGCTGACCTTTAGAATCTCACGACCTTCAGTCATTGGTCAGGTGTTGAGGTGACTTGTCATCCTGGGGAATGTTGAGGTGGGGAAGGCTCCTGTCCCTTCGGGAGGGGGCAGCTGTGTGCCGTGAGCGGCCAGCACTCCCCGCAGTGGGACAGGTGCCCTTGCTCTGTAAAGGGGTCCAGGTGGGCCGCCAGCAGCGTCCACCACTGTGGGAAACACCGCACTTCCTCCACACGATTGGCTGACACCGATAAACACATGCAGATCACTGTAAAGTAAGATTAATCGTGGGATTGTGGCTTTGACACCGCGGACTCCCAGCTTGTCATAAAGGATGGGTCCCCTAGCTGCTGTATCTCGGTTTCTTGTGGGTGAAATAAGATCCTTTACGTCCCTTCCATCCGGTAGATTCTGATACTCTAATTCTTCTAATCAATAGTGGACTCTTTGGCTCTACTGAGCTTTCCAGGTCGAAATGTGAGTTTTTGAACTTCTGCTTATATGTGCCCGGGTTTTAACCTCAGCTCTCTTAAACTGAAAACCAAACCCAGGGGGAAAAAAGGTAGTTTGTGAAATCCAAAAGGAGCCAAATCCAAACTCTCTTAACTGGAGCATGCATCAGAAACATAAATGAGAAGCAGATTTATATACTCCCCCAAAGTACTGATCCAAAGAAAACCCCGCATGTTGAAACAACCTTACAATTTTGGTGCGATTTCATTAAGTTTGAGTCCCTTATGGAAATTAGTCTCCAATAAACAGTTGATTCTGTTCTGTCATGATGTTCTCATTTCTGTTCTATTCCTTCGCTATTCACTGCAAATCTCCTTGTTTACCCTTTCAATTTGCCCCTGCAAGGTGGGGGAGGAAGGGAGGGCAGGGGGCTAGTTTTAGAATCTGCTGAGTGTGTAGACGGGAAAACAGCCGGCGGGAAGCAGCGGTTCTTGTTTGGCTGCAAGCTTTTCTGGTTGTTTTTCTTTCATACTAAAGAACGAAACTCACTCCTCCCTGCCTCCTTGTCCTCATCGTTGCCCCCGGAAGGAAAGCGCACTGAAATCATTTTGGCATTGCCTTATACACTTTACATTCTAGGCATCGCCCTGGGAGCCTGCAGGACAGTCATCTCTGCAGCTTCTGGCCCCTGTCACGTCCGGCTGGTGCCAAGGGGACCGGATCGGGCTTCGTTTTCCTGAGGACTTCCAGACAGCATGAACACCGCAACGGGCAGTCAGCGGTGTCTCCCTGGGCTGCAAGGGACCCGGAGCCTGCTGTTCCTTCTGGCAGGATCCCGTCAATTATTTCATAATGCGGTCTCGAGATGACTTCCCCCTCTTTTCTTTGAAATATTTGCTTACATACATTTTCTCACTTTTCTTTCCGCCTTCCCACCCTTCCCACAGACACACTCCGAAATAGCTCACTTCTGCAGAGTGGCCAGCTGGGCTCCGAGCTCTCCGGGCAGGGCCGCGGAAGCCCGTGGTCTCTCCCAGGAGCTGGCAAGCAGCCGGGGAGGGAGAGGGGGCTCTGGCCCTGACCCAAAAACGTAATTACGGACATGCTTAGCATCCATCGACTCTTCCCCTATGAGGGCAGTGCTAACGAGATAATCCACCACACAGGGCTTCTGCTGTACTTATGCTGCACAGAGAAAGAGAGCAAGAGAGAGAACTGGGACCCAAAGATTCAAGGCCCCAGGAACGGACTCAGACAGCCCTTAGGAAAGCATTCATGCACAGCCCAAGCCCTTAGACCTAGCCGAAGTCTAGATTTAAGTACCCGTACTCTTAGCTTGCACGCTCATCACAAACTCTATCCAGAAAAAGGAGAAGAAAAAGGAAGGAAGGAAGGAGAAAGAGAGGTGCCCGGGTGGCTCAATCAGTTAAGTGTCTGACTTCAGCTTGGATCATGATTCCACGGTTCCTGAGTTCCAGCCCCGAGTCGGGCTCTGTGCTGACAGCTCAGAGCCTGGAGCCTGCTTCAGATTCTGGGTCTCTCTCTCTCTGTCTTTCCCCCGCTCTCACTCTGTCTCTCTCAAAAATAAATAAACATTTTAAGAAATTTTAAAGAAAGAAAAAAGAAAAAGATTAAATATTTGACTCTAAAATTAAGTGAGCTCTTATAGTTCTAAGTCCTGGCCAGGAACCGATGCTCAGAGATGAGAAATATACCAAGTGACATCAGTGGCCGGAAAACCCTGTGGGAGATGTTTGGGGACGCCAGGTGCCCGTCACTAGTGCAGGTGCAGACGATGAGGATGGAGTGAATGATGTGGACTTGGCGGGGCCACATCGAGTGAAGCCAGTCACGTAAAAGCAGCGCCTGCCACAGTCACTCCAGGGAAGCTCAGCCGCACCCAGGAAAATGGCCAGGGTTGCCAAAAGCTTTTCTCAAGAGAAGCCTGAAATTCAAAATTTTAGATGAGATCTCTGATTTTTAAATATGGTGTCTAAATATGCTTTTTGTGTTTTTAATTTTTTATTTTTGAGAGACAGAGAGATAGCACGAACAGGGGAGGGTCAGAGAGAGAGGGAGACACAGAATCTGAAGCAGGCTCCAGGCTCTGAGCTAGCTGTCAGCACAGAGCCCGACATGGGGCTTGAACTCACAAACCGGGAGATCATGACCTGAGCTGAAGTTGGATGCTTAATTGAATGAACCACCCTGGCGCCCTGGTGTCTAAATATTTTTAAACACCATACGGGCCAAATAACAGGCCTGTTACGAGTTGGATCTGGCCTGGAGCCTCTGAGATGATTCTCATATGTGAGAAAAGCTTCAGAGAGAAGGTCCTGATGTTCGTGAACTTTGCCGACCTTCACAGTGAGTATATGCGCCACCCAAGGACATGCTGGCGACTGGCGACATTACTTACATTCCCCCCCACCCCCCCCCCCGCCCCCTTCCGATAGGATTCTCCAGCGATGCTGCTGGAGTCACAGACACTGAAGGAAGCCAGACCTGTAATGTGAGGCCGTGTTTCTCCATCAGGCCAGGATAACTCAGGAAGCCGGCCTGTGGCTGAGCCAAAGCCACTGCAGACTTGCTCGCTCAGGCCACCGCTTGACGCCTATGTAAGGGGCGCAGGGGGCCGTCCTCCGCCTGCAGCCACACACGGCTCCGTTGTTGGTCAGAGAGCAGTGTGACCCGCTAGTCTGCAGATTCCATCTGCAACCCCAGGATCAAACGGAAGCAGGGCAGGACTGAGGAGCAAGGTCCCCCCGGTGAGCCCTTCCACTGTCCTGAGACAGTCTGGAGCCTCAGAACCTCCCCGGCATGCCGCCAGGAGCCCTGCTTCAGCTCCCCAGACCCTTTGGAACCTCGAGGCCCTCTCCTGCGCTTCTTACGAATTCCTTTCTTTAAAATTTTAAAAATATTTTTTATTTACATTTTGAGAGAGAAAGAGAGAGAGACACACAGAGTGGGAGCAGGGGAGGGGCAGAGAAAGAGGGAGACACTGAATCGGAAGCAGGCTCCAGGCTCTGAGCTGTCAGCACGGAGCCCGATGCAGGGCTCAGACCCACGAACTGTGAGATTATGACCTGAGCCGAAGCCGGACACTTAACCCACTGAGCCCCCAGGCGCCCCTGTGCGTTCTTGAGCCTTGTGTTGCCTGCGCCTGTCAGGGCTGCCTCCGCTTTTGCTCAGCTTCTACAGGCGCTGAAGGTTTTCAGAGATTCTCCTGAAGCCATGAATGAACATACTCAACATTTTCCTTCACCTCCCAGGCATCTTCCTTCTTCGTCTGCCGTCGGGAGGAAAGCAAAACCCTTCTCCATGCGGCACGCACGGCAACACAGCGAGTACCGTGATGTGGGGGCTTGCATTTGCCCTGGAGGCCGCCCCGGCCCCCCCCCGCCCCCAGCTACTTGTCCAAGGGCTGTACTCAGGACCAGCTTCATGGCCTGCGAACCACGCAGTTGCTTGCGACCCCGCCCGTAAAGGGCCCTGAACTTGGGCGCTTGTCTCTGCTGTCACATCTAGAAATTCTTCGTAATTTTTGAATGAAGGTCTCCACATTTTCTTTACATTGGGCCTGGCCAATGACGCGGTCAGCCTGGGCGTCCTTGTCTAAACGGCACAGCGCCCCAGGAGGGACGCAGCGCATGACAACGGTCTCCAGCGCATGCGTCTCCCTGGACCTCCACCTCCTCGCCTATGAAATGGTGTCAGGGAGCAAGAACTCCTGTTCCCTTCGAGGTCCTTCTAGCCGGACTAAGATGCAAATTGACGTGAGACTGGAGATTAACAGGAGAAAGTCAAATTTCATAACACAGGTACGGGGAAGCCACACAGACATGAAATTCCAAAGAGAGCCAGGCACCATGAGGTGTACATGTCATCCCAAACTAAGAGAAGGGGACAGGGGTCTGGGACTTCAGAGGGAAGGAATAAAATTCATAGGAAAATTAAAAAAAAAAAGAGCAAATGTTTGGTAAACACATGCTTGCTGAACAACAGGTCATAAAGGACAGATCAAACAGGCCTTAAAAAAAAAACAAAAAAACGGACCTTGCCAGGCTCCTCCCTGTCCACCGCACTGAGTTCACACAGTGAACTTGTCTATGGTGATGCCGCACTTCCCGGAGCAAGTCTTCTATCTAAACTCTTTCAGGCAGTTTTAGGGGAGATAAAGAGTTTTACTAGAATCCACTGTTTTTTTAAAAATGCTTATTTATTGATTTTTAGGGATGAGGGGTGGAGAGAGAGAGAGAGGGAGAGACCGACTCAGAAGCACGCTCCCCGCTGTCAGCCCAGAGAGCAACCAGGGGCTTGATCTCACAACCCTGAGATCATGACCATGAGATCATGACCTGAGCCAAAATCTAGAGTTGGATGCTTAACCAACTGAGCCACTCAGGCGCCCCTGACCGCTTTTTAACTCAAACTAATCTCCTTGCCAAAGTGGCCCGTCCCGGGGTGGCCTGTCTTTGTACATGTGCTGCCAAAGCGAGCACTCAGGTGGCCTGTCTTTGGTCCCCAACGATGGTAACGTCAATCTCCAAGGACATTTGCAGGGATTAGCTGTGCCCACGAGCAGGAGGGGCGGCACAGGCCGGGCACAGCACAGAGCTGGTCATTACCAGTTCCCTGGGCCCCGTGGGTAAAGCAGGAAGGGGCTCTGCTGGGGGAAATGCTGGGGACCCCCTCCACAGAGGGCGGGGCTCTGAACTACAGAACCCCGGAGGAGGTTCCCTGTTAGTAATAAAAATACCATTTATTGGAAACATACTGCATGTCAGGCACTTTTCATTTATCCTAGCTCATACACATACGCTGTATGTGATGTCGCCACTCTATACAAGGGAAACTGAGTCACGGAGGGCAATTGCCTCAGGTCCGGAGAGTTGAGTGGCAGAACTGGAATCCATCCGGACCTCGTTCTGTCCGGCTGCACCCCCTGCTCCTTCTGCCCTGCCGAGTATGGGAAAGAAAGTTCAGGGGCACGGCCTCCTCTTGGAGCCTGAGAGACCAGGCTACCAGTGCTGTCACGAAGAAGCTCAGAGCCTTGGCTCAGCAGATATCAGACCAACGAAAGACAAGAATGATTAGAGGGGAGAGAAGTGGGGTGACCGCATCACTGAGCATCCAAGCCAAAACGTTTCTGAGTTCCGATATGCGGACCAACAAAAATCGCAGCACGTACAATGGGGCATCTGGTCACCCTGGGGAGAACGCGCTGACTGACATTCTCATTTTTTTGGTTTTTCTTGGGGCTGGCCTGTCTCTCAGTCAGTTCCTGAATTCTGCACAAGCCACTCACTGTGGCGGGTTTTCTGCCCACTGGACAGGCTCTGTGTCTAGTCAGCCCTCACTCAGCTCACGCACACAGCTTCCCACCACGACGGGCGGGGCCATGCTGGGCACAGTGGTTTGCCACTGGACTGCTTCGGGGTTGGATGGCGTCCCTGGTGTGTCTTAAACTAAACTTCCAGGCTTAACCGTTGCTCTAGGGTAACGGGTTCCGATCTTCCACAGAAGGCAGAGAATTCACTTGTCTTGTATTCACTACTGCCCAGGAGACAATGGTGGCCTGTTTCCAGGTCCGTTGCAGGAGGCCAGACATAGTGATGCTCAGAGAAGTTCCCAGCTTCTTGATTGTTCTTCTTCCCATAAGTTCAACTTTTAAAAATTTCACATATGAAGAAAAGTTGTCCGACTAGGACAAGGAACATGCATATACTCTTAGATTCACTGATTTTAAACTTGGGCGCATGCATGCGGCGCTTATTGAGAAGTAACCCCTGGGAACGATAAAAGAGAAGAAGCAGGACTGAGCAGCCGGATCATCCACTTGGTGTGCAGGTGGGCCACGTTTTGGGGCGTCCTACCGGAGAGTTCCAGAGCAAAGAGTGGCCATTAGAAGAGTTCTGTGCTGGACCAGATGGTCAGGCCCTAGAGCACTCCCTGCTCAGTCATCATCTGGGCTTTAATATTGGGGGGGGGGGGCTGGGCTCACTGCATCATCCCGGCTGAGGGCAAGTCCTTTCTTGGGGGAAGATCCATGCAACCCCATGGCTGCCAGAGAGCCCCACTCAGGCTCAGCGGGCCCACAAGCACACACAACTGTAACCGAGTCCTGGTAACATTTCCTATTTGAACACAGCCCCAAATGCCCCTGACACAGGGAGCAAATGTGATTGGTGGTGGCCCATAGGGCACAGTGCTCACCTCTACACCCAGGCTATCCGACAAACCCTTGCAGCTCTGCCGAAGGGCATTTTGGGGGAATGGGAGCATGTTCTGTGCGTAGACAGGGGAGGTCAGAAATGCTGGAGAGTTGCCGACCCTGGAAGCCGTCCTTGAAGACCCTGGGGACTGAGGCGTGTTCTACAGTCTCTCAAGAGACCCCAGTGGGACCAGGCCCTGGTTGCCTTCCATGGAGGCCTCCTGCACGGGCCTGCTTCTGCACCCTGACTCACTTCCCCAAGACCCGCAAGGCCCTTCCTTGGATCTCCTCCCGAATTAACCACTTGCACTTGAATTTCTTGTCTCAGGGTCTACCTCTTGTGGGAAGCGACTCAAAGTAAGGCCCACGCATTTGCCATTTTGGGGTCGCACCAAAGCGAATTGTTGCAAGGGAGGCCAGGCAGAGGCTAATCACTAGGCTAATGCGTGGGGCCAGCATGTGGCTAGCCCCAGCCAGGCCTAGTAACTTCCATGAGGTTGAAGGAGGCGCTTGTACTTGTCAGTCTTACTCTAGTCGTCTGACAGATGTCAGAGCATTGACACCCAGCAAGTGACTCCTAACGGGTGAAGAGGGGGAGCTCAGATAGCTTAGAATCACCTTCCTGACGGACTAGTCAGCGTAATAAATATGGGGCCGTTAGCCCTCACTGTCTCAGAGATCCCCAGTGGGATTTGCCTGGTGCCACTTGGGATCTAGTTTGACCTCTTTCCCTGTTTACTCTCCTTACTCCTTCCTGGGATATATACCAAATGAACTTCTTTGGCCCATATCTTTGTCTCTGGGTCTGCTTTCAGGGAAACACAAAATGAGACCTCCCCACCTTTCAGATGAGGAAACTGAGGCAGTGAGGGGCCTATTCGAGGTTGAACAACTGTGATTGTAACCCCGGGGAGTCTGGCTCCGGAACCAGAGTTCTTAATCTCTAGTACTGGAGCTGAGCCATGCACTAGAACCATCCAGAGGGTATGCTAGACCCAGATTGCCCGGCCTCGTCTTCGCTGCCCAGAGTTTCTAGGGTCTGGATGAGGCCCTAGAATTTTCATTTCTAACCAGTGTCGAGTAATATTATTACTGCTCCCTCGCCACACTGTGAGAACCACTGCTATCACGCTTAAGCCTCAGCAACTAGGACCCCTATCATCCTGCCGGGGAAGATCTTTGTTAAATTGGATCCATCTTATCAAGTTGTTGGGGACTGTCCCTATGCGGATTGCCTGCCCCAGGGGCGCTGAGCCCTGGTGTGGCCGCTCCACGGTGTGCTCACACACATTCCTGCCGCGCTCTGTGTGTCACGTACACTCCTATCATGCTTGGTGGTGTGCTCACACCCTTGCCACACTCTGCAGTGCTCTCGTGTATGCTGTGCCTGCACTCCGGCCTGTGTTTGTTGAGTGCCCCATGGCAGGCATTGGGTAAGACACCGCAGGGCGACAGAAACCTGAAAAAACAAAGTCTACTCTCAGAGAACGTGGGTCCAGCCTGGAGTGGAGCGTTCAAAACCCAATCCGAACCACAGTACTAGGCAGGGGATTTTCAAAACAGCGGAGACCCTGAAGCCCGCGTTCCGATCTCAGAACAGAGAGGCCAACGACCAGAAAGTCACCAAATCTGTCATCAGAAGAAGGGGGCAGTCAAGCCTTGGCATGGTGGCCACCGGACAGTGGTGAACCGTGGACACTGCTTCCGGTTGTGTGATTCCGGTTTCGTCTGCCGTTGATTAACAAAGGTTGTGGGGCTGCATCAGAATGAGACTCCGTTGGAAAGCCCAGGTCTCTTGCAGCCTTGATTCTGACACTGGAACTCGTTACTCTCCAGTCTTCATTGTGCTGGCAAGAGGAGATTAATTCACGGGATGAAAAGAAACCATATTAATGGAAGGGACAATATAAATTTGTATTCAGTGAGGCAAATCAGCAGCGCTCTGCAACTACCAGAGCGAGAGGCAAAGAATAGCATGTTAAATTACTCCTGTCTTGGGCTGTCAATTTAAAACACCTTTTGTGCATTCTTTTCTTTGACCAAATACATGTGCATTTCATGCACAGTGTGAAGGCAACACCCGCTAACCTGCAGCGCTAGCCCCTCCCCCAAATATAAAGGGTTCAATAGCAAAGGCTTGTAAGTTTAAACAGAGTGGCTTTTATTGGAAGCATTTTCTGTGTATAAATATAAGGTAGCTATTAATGTGTGTTGTGTGCATGTGTGCGTGACTTAGGTGCAATTAAAAAAAAATAAAGACTGCAGTGGTTTGAATTATAACGATTTGCAACTAAAAATCCATTAGCCCTGTCTATGGATGATGCTAAATATACCGAATGTCAGGATGTGGTGGACTGGAAGGACAGCCTTAAAATAGTTCCTTTGAAAATAGCCCCTCCGGATGGTTTTTCTCCACAGATCTATCTCCTTGACATATATTCCTGGGGAAATAAAGCCATGATCAGGGGGCAGGGTGAATTCTACAGAGGGAGGAACAGATCTGATTCGTTCACAGCGTGAGACCCCGGGGATTCCAGGCCAGGGGTCCCCCCACCTGGGGTTGCCCTCCAAGCCCCGGGCCCGGGGCACCCGGATCACTGCCACTCTCACCCTGGCCAGACAGCTGACCTCACTGCCAGGCGCAGGCTTGCTGCAGCCCTGCTCTGAAGCTGTTAACATGCACCATCTGATGTGCAGATAGGATCAGGGAAGGATTAACGGGGGGGGGGGGTGACTGAGGGACTCCCCTCTTAAGGGGGTTACTTGAAATGGTTGGGGGCTGCCGCCAGGCTTCCAGCTACTGGCCTCCACCTTGCTTTTCCCAGGGGCTCTCTCTCTCCCTGCTTCGAGCCCACGCTGCTGGCTTCTAGTAGGAGCAGCCCTCACCCAAGGAAGGGCTGCACAAATACCCCAGCAGCTATGGCCTCGGGTGAGACAGATCTACCGCATATGTGTTACATTTATTCTTAGATTGCTCAAAGGCTCGAATTCCATGGTTGTCCAGTGGTAACCACATCCTTTGTGGACTGCCTTCACTCCCCTGTCTTGTTTCACCAATGCCCTCCTGGAATTTCCTGGCATCGCTGCCCAAATGAGCTATTTGTACTTGATTCTCATCGCGAGGTCTGCTTCCGGCGGAACCCAAAGCAACACAAATGTACGCCTTCTATGAGAACCATTCAAGTCCTTACTTACTTATTTTGCCAGAACACAGATGGAAGCCTTAGTAAGACAAAGTGCCAGATATTTGATTTTTTATATGCTATAATTTTATAATACATTATGCATATTAGAATTATGCATACAATTAGGTACCATGATTTAATGGTAGAAGCTGGGAATTTGATGGAGAGGAAAGACCTTTAGCAGATACAAGATAGGATCTGCGTCTAGATAGCTTCCCCACGTGTTCCTCAGTGAAAGCATTGCTTTGGGACTTATTTGGCACTGAGCGAACGCTAGAAGGTCACACAAGCCCACTAGGAAGGTTTCTGTATAAAGGTTCTTCCGCCAGGGAATGAGGAGCAGAGAGACTTTGGGACTATTGGTCCAGACGAAGAACCAGGCTCGGAAAGGACAGAGGCTGCCCAGTCGCCCTCCCCAGCATGACCGCACGTCCCGGAGGCAGGACTTGGCTCGTGGGCTAGCGGCAGCAGTGCGGGCTGGGAACTCGCCGGAAATGTGGATTCTCAGCCCCACCTGTAGACCTACTCATCATGATTTCAGTCGATCCCAGGTGCTCTGTGATGAGGGGATGAGGTGCAATGGGAAGGCGGGAAGGACTGGGCTATTACTTTTATTTTTTATTTTTTAATTTTTTAAAAATGTCCTTATTTTTTATTTTGAGAGAGCAGAGAGCAAGCGGGGGAGGGGCAGAGAGGGAGACACAGAATCTGAAGCAGGCTCCAGGCTCTGAGCTAGCTGTCAGACGTGGGTCTCAAACCCACAAACCGTGAGATCATGACCTGAGCAGAAGTCGGCTGCTTAACCGACTGAGCCACCCAGGCGCCCCTGGGCTATTGCTTTTAACTGGGTGGACATATGACTTTCATAAAAGTGTAAAAACCCACTCTTTAAAACAGGAAATAGATGTCTGAGAATATAATTTAAAGGTATGAAATATAAAAACAAAAGAACTACAAGTTTTGAAATATGTATGAAGACCGAGTGAAGGCAGAGGACTAGAACACATGGACCAAATGCCGGATCTTTCAGATAGAGAAGAAATGTTATTTAGAAGAAATGTGGATAACTACTGGAAAAAAAATAGAAGCAGAATCATCGTAAAGCCCTTGGTTCCAGGGGCCGTGTTAGTGGAGAGGTGAGGGCAGGAAAGACTTTTATTTATTATTTTGGGCTTTTCTGTGCTGTTTGAACTTTTATGGGCATATGCATACATTATTTCCTTTGTTACTTACAACATGAAGTTTTAAAAGAGAAGAGAGCTAAATGAACCCCGAACAAGGGTACAAGGGCGAGAGGCTTCTTTAGAATAAAAGATTTGGACATATTTATAGATAGAGGATAAAAAACTTAAAAGACACTAAAGATAGAAGAAAAGAAGTGGCAGATAGACCTGGGCTTTTTAGTTGTGTCTATACCTGTGCCCGAACTTCCAAAGAACCTTAGTTAGAACTTTCTTCCCCCTGAATCCCAGAACATCACTACACAACTTTTCTTTGTTAAAATTCACTCTTTTCTTTTTTCAATTGCAGAAGCCGCCTCCATTCCTCTCCCTTCCTCACAGATAATCAATTATCATTAGTTGGGCATGTTTTCTGTCTTTTGTAGCTCGTGCTACGAAACAACATTTGGGTGGCACACAGGAATAGACATTTCTCGCTTTATGTCTAGTATGGGCACTTTGGCAGTTCGACTCATTTTGACTAGGTTTGCCTGCAAGTCAGGGGGTCACCCATCAGCTGTGAAGGTGGCCTCATCCGGGATCACTGAGGAGACTTGACTCTCCTCCCCGCGCAGGTGAACCTTGGTATGTTCTCTGAGTGATGGAAGAGGCCCAGCCAAACCAGCCACATGGCACCGGCCTCTCTCAAGCTCCCTCTTGCATCAAAAATGATCAACGTCTCATTGATTCAAAGCAAATCACACGACTGAAGTCAGAGACAGAAAAAGGTGAGGAATCAAAGACACACAGCAAAGGGTGTGAAGCCGTGAAGAGTCAGAGCCTTCGCTGCAATTAATCACACCACTATATCAGGAGCTGGCAAGTTATGGACCACAGGCTGAATGTGGCCCACCACCTGGTTTTGTAAATAAAGTTTTATTGAAAGACAGCCGTGCTCACTCATGTATATACTGTCCATGGCTAGTTTTACAGTACGATGACAGCGTAAAGTATTTACAACAGAAGTGATAATTTTTTTAAAATGTTTATTTGTTTATTTTGAGGGAGAGAGAAAGAGAGAGAGCGTGTGCAACATGAGTGGGGGAGGGGTAGAGAGCAGGGGAGGGATAGAGAGAGAGGCAGACAGAGAATCCCAAGCAGGTTCTGTGCTATCAGCACAGAGCCTGACATGGGCCTCTAACCCAGGATCCATGCAGCCATGGCCTGAACAGACATGAGAGTCTGATGCTTAACCCTCTGAGGCACCCAGGTGCCTCACAGCAGAAGGAAGGTTCATGAAAGTATTTACTACTAGGTCCTTATTAAAAGAAAAAATATGCCGACTCTTGTTCTAGGCTTTTTTCTAATCATGTATACACATATATATTTATACATAAGTCGTGTTAACTCCTGATTTTAAAAATTTTAGATAAAGGGGAAGACATACATATTCCATAATTTCTTTTTCTGCTTCCTTGGAGATCTTTCTATGTCCGTA
Source organism: Helogale parvula (assembly GCA_004023845.1). Taxonomy (NCBI): domain Eukaryota; kingdom Metazoa; phylum Chordata; class Mammalia; order Carnivora; family Herpestidae; genus Helogale; species Helogale parvula. The sequence continues at coordinate 89,210 of PJEM01006271.1, forward strand.
CACATAAATCTATCTCATTCTTTTCTTAAGCTTTTGCATAGATTTCTGTCGTGTTTAACCATGGACACACTCACCTTCACCTGCCTTTTATTTTTTACTTTTTGTTATTATAAAAATACTGCAATGGCTATCCTTATACAGGCCTCTGGCACACATGTGGAATGTATTTCTCTAGGAGAAAAACTAGACATAAATGGAGTGCATCAAGGGTGTATCTATTATCTTCTAATACTTAAGTCTGAAACTTGCAAACAAACAGCAAAGATGAAATAAATTTGAGCACCAATATACCACTGTCTATCATTCTCCCATTAGCACCCTGTGTATTTGCTTCATCACACCTCCAACCCATTCCTCTATCCATCCACTACTCCTCCTAAGTTCCTGATGCATTTCCAAGTAAACTTGAGAAAACAGCAGACGCCCCTCTGAATGCTTCAACTTGCATGGAGTTGACTCGTGTCGATTATTTTTCAGTCTTAATTTCTTTTTACGTAAGACTCATGTATAATAAAATATTCAGATATTAAGGGAACATCCATGGAGTTTTGACAGATGTTTTGCCCCTGTCACACTGAAATCCATCAAATATAGAACATTAACATCAGAAGGTTTCCTCATTCCGCCTCCCGGTCATTTCCCATCCCCCCACAAAGAAGCAACTGAATTTCCTGAATTGTTTTTCATCCTTTTGCCTGTTTGAACTTCCTTTAAATGGGCTCATACATCCTCACCACCATTTAGTATTGTCATTCTTTTTAATTCGAGCCAGTTTGGGAGATGTGTAGTGGTACCTTACTGTGATTTTAAATTGTATTTCTCGAACGGCAATTGACACCAAACATTTTCAAGTGCTCATTGGATAGTCCTATATTTTCTTTTGTGAGATATCTTCAAATCTTTTGCCCATTTTTCTCCAGTATTTGTCTTTTAATTGTTTTCAACATTAACTGTGGCTTTTTTAAACTGTAATTTATCTGTCTTAAAGGAATTTATTTATCTGTTTGTTTGTCTCGTTTGAGTAGAGTTGACACACAATGTTACATGAGTTTCAGGTGCACAACACGCTGACTCAACAACTTTACACATCATGGCTGTGCTCACCGCACGTGCAGCCACCATCTGTTTTGATAAATCGCTGTTACAGTATCACTAACTATATTCCTTTTTTTATTATGTGCTGTTTTATTTCCATGACTTACTCATCCCGTAACAAAGCCTGGATTTCTTACACCCCTTCACCTGCTTTGTCCATCCCCACCCCTTTCTCCTCTGGTAACTATCAGTTTCTTCTCTGTATTTATATGTCTGATCTGATTCTGCTTTTTATTTATTCATTTGTTTTGTTTTGTTTCAAAGTTCTTTATATATGCTGAATCTCAGACCTTGGTCAGTTGTATGTTTTGCAAATATTTTCTTCAGTTTGTGGGATGATTATTTACTTCCTTCACAATGTCTTTTCTTGATATGTTTTTAATTTAGAGAAATATGATTTTTCAATTTTTAAACGGTTATTGCTTTCTGTAACCTAAGGAAAATACCCCTAACCTAATACACAAAGATTTTTTCATTGTTTCAGAAACAATTTATGGTTTATCTTCTGTATTTAGGTCTAGGAGCCATCTTGAAATAATTTTGAAGTTTAAAGTGAATTAGAATAAAATTTCATTTTTTCCCATATGGATAACCAGCTCCATTTGTTGAAAAAAATTTCCTCTCTGCATTGGGGGATTTTAGTACCTTGGTTAAAAATCAAGTGGCTGCATAAGCTTGAATGTATGTCTGTGTTCGTTGGTTGGTGTCCTTTATCCGAATATGACTCTGTCTTGATTGTAAGTTTTGTACCTTTGTTATGTCTTCTCAGATTTGCTTTGGATATTCCAGGTTATATGCGTTTCCGTATAAATTTTAAAATCTGATTGTTAATTTCTTTTTAAAAGCATCTCCTGGGATTATTAAAATGGACAGAAATCTGAAAACTAATTTGGGGCTAATTAGCATTTTACCAATATTGGGTTTTCCGATTAATTAACATGATATATTTTACCAGCTATTTAGGTCTTTTAAAATTTATGTCAGCATATTTTCCAGTTTTCAGTGTGAAGTTCTTGTATAGCTTTTGTAAACATTTATCCTAAATATTTTACTTTTAAATATTTTAAAACAATATAATTCATTTTTTAATATTTTATTTCCATTTCTTTGCTGCCAGTACATAAAAATGTATTTCATTTTGGTATATTAACCTTTTATCTCATGACCTTACTAAATTAACTTCTGAGTTCTGTAGTTATTTTATAGATTCCTATAGAATTTATGTCATCTGCAAATAAAGGCAGTTTTATGCCTTTCTTTCCAAATATGTCATTTACTTATTTTTTCTTGCCTTACTGCAATGGCTAGCATACGTAGTACAATGTTGAAAGGAAGGGGTCAAGGTGGGCATTCTTTTCCATTACCAGTCTTAGCGGGAAATGGTCAAAATTTTACCACTATAGGTTCTCAAGATTGTTTTCTCTATTTCTGGTTTCCTGTGAGTTGTTATTATGGACAGGTGCTGACTATTGTCAAATTCTTTATCTGTATCTATTCAGATGATCATATGGGCCGTGTCTTTTTTCATCAATACGATGAATTACATTGATTGATTTTCTTTAATGTTAAGCCAACCTGGTAATCCTCAGATAAACATTATTTGGTCATGATACATTATTCTTTTAATGTAATGTTTGACTCCACTTGCTAATATTTAATTAAGAAATATGTATCTATATTCATGAGGGATATTGGGCTGTAAATTTTTTTTAGTAATACTTATGTGAGATTTTGGTATTAGGGTTATATTAGCCTCACAGAATAATCTGGGAAGTGTTACTGCCTGCTCTATTTTTTGAAAGAGTTTGTATAAGATTGATGTTATTTCTTATATTTTTGGTACAATTCATGAGTAAAACTATCTGGGCCTAAAAATTTGTGTGCCAGAGGTTTTTTTTAATGATAATTTCAATTTCCTTAAACTTTATAGGATTATTCAAATCTTCTCTTACATCTTATTCCACCTTGGTCCTTAGTATTTGCCAAGAAATTGGAAGGAATTTTTCCATTTTATCTGGTTTGTCAGATACATTGGCATAAAAGTGCTAATATCTTTTATTATCCTTTCTAGGCTTGTAGGACCTGAAGTAATATTCTTCCCTTCATTCCAGATATTGGTAACTTCTGTTCTCTCTTCTTTTTTTTTTTTTTTTGGTCTTGATCTGTCTAGCTGTTTGATCTTTTCAAGAAACCAACAATAAGTTTTGTTAACTTATTCTATTCTTTGTCAGTTTCTATTTCATTGATTTCTGCTCTTTTAAATTTTAACCTATACTACCTACTAGATTTCCAAAAAAGCTACTGCTGTTCACACCTAAGAACAGCCTACAGGAGGGTGCAATTCTCCGTTACCTGCACCTGCTTCAAGTTAGGATCTTTATCAACGTATAACATTTAAATAATTGGATTGGTTAAGACTGATTCTTCATTACTTTAATTTTTATTTTCCCAATTACTGTTGAAATTGAGTGTTGTCACATGTTTACTGGCGACTTGTCTTTCCTATTCTATCAACTGTTTATTCATATTTTCCCCATTTTTAATTGGGCTGTATTGATTTTTTTCTTGGGTTGGTAATTTTTATATACCTCTATATCAATTCATTGTTCTGCAGTGTAACTGCATTTTTTAGGTCAATAGCATGCAATTTAATTTTCTTTATAACATCTTTTGTCACACTATAGTTTTTCCATTTTCTTTCCTATTTTATTATTTAGGGGCAGGAGGAAGAGGGTAGGACAGAAGCTCTGGCCACAGCCGGGCTGAGGAGTTTGGATTTTATGCTACTAAAACTCCAGTCTGAGTTGACTTTCCCATCTCCTCCCCCACCTCCCCACTCAATGTCTGCGGTGAAGTCATGGGAAACCACTGGACATTCCTCGTTTTTCCATGTATCTGCAGGCCCTCGGGTCTTTACAACTCTATACCTTCATTATGAAAATATCTTCCCTACCACGTGCCGATTTCCTACCCATCTCTGAAGGCCTGGCACAGGCACTGTGTCCTCGGTGAGGCATTCACGGACTTCCCCGCGGACTTCCCATCACGGGGGCAAGCCCTTGCTCTCCCGCGTTTACACTTTTATCCAGACACTTAGATCACTATGGTACAGGGTCCAATTTTAAAATTTATTGATGTGCTTTTTTTCCCCTTGCTAATCTTTGGCTTCGGGCAGGGATTGGCAATTTTTCTCTAAAAAGCCAGATGGTAAATATTTTAGGCTTTACCAGCCATACAGTGTATGCTATTAACTAGTCAGCTCTGACATTATAGCATAAAGCAGCCAAAGATAATGCATAAACAAGGGTTTCTATTTGTTCCAATAAAGGTTTATTTCTAATAAACATGTGTGTTCTGATAAAACAATTTACAAAAGCAGGCAGTGGGTTGAAATTGGCTTATAAGCCATAAGCTGCTGTCCCCTGTCCTGGGGGCCACACATTACCCACGTTGTGGGGTAAGAGATTAGAAATGATTAGCAGAGGCTGCCAGCGTCTCACCTATAGCCCCTTATTCTTTTAGTACTTGCTGCTAACTTCAAAGGCCAACACAGGCATTTCTCTGCCTAGGGCTTGCTCACACCTAGAGCCCACGTTGCTAGCCATATACCAGACCAACAGAGCCAGGGAATTAATGCAGCCTAGAAGCAGCTTTCAGCCAACGTGTATCACTCAGCTCTTGAATGGAGCAACTCTGCGTTGCATGTTTACAAGAATTAGAGCCAACCGCAATTTTAGACGGAGCACATTCCACAGGGCCACCCTCACTTCTGACACGATTTGCAAGTTTGGGGTTCCCAGTGCCACCTTCAGTTACAATAATTCACCAGAAGGACTCACAGGGTTTACGGAATGCTGTTATACTCATGGTTACAATTTACTATGGAGAAAAGAAGATTAAAATCAGCCGAGTAAAGAGATGCATAGGGCAGAGTCTGGGAGGGGTTCAAGCATATGGCTTCCAGTCATCCCCTCTCAATGGAGTCCTAGAAAGCACCAGCGTCTCCCAGCTACTATATGCGAGGATACACGTGGAGTTTTGTCAACCAGGGAAGCCCCCTGAGCCACAGTGTCCAGAGTTTTTATTGGGACTCAATCACATACTGACTTTTAGTGTCTAGTCCCCCCCAGGGGTAAAACCGATACCATCTGGCCCTGAGGCTCCACCATAAATTACATTGTTACACTCTTTGGTGGTGAAAGACGCTGGGAAAAAAGGACACTCCTTTAGGCAGGACTTTCCAGGAGCCTAGCGATCACCTCTCAGTCACCAAGGGCAAAGGCCAGACTTCTTTCTGGGCAAAGTTAATTCTTCACTACACAGTGTTCTACACTGGCTCTTTGAGTTCCCAGGGGGTCTAAGCTCCAGTTGCCTGTGGTGGTAACTGATAAGTTTCTTGAGGGTGATAGTGGGGTTCGTGGGGTCCAGAGCCGGTGACCAAGAAAGAATTCTTGAAGACATCTCTGGTGGAAAAAGGTGATTTTATTGAGGACCTGTGGGCAGGAAGAGCCGCCATGGGATGATGCTGGGAGTTGGGTTTTATACCACAGAGTTGGGGGGAGGCAAAGTCCGGGGGAAGTTCCACTTGTGCGTCACCTAAGAAGACTCTCAAGATAGTGCAGACCTAGCTGTTGTCAGCCCAGGGTTATTTTTCCCCGTAGCAAAGCATTAGCATCCAGACAGTAAGGCGTTCCCAGAGAAACATTTTACTCCACCAGCCTCAAGTATTGTCAATGGGTTACAGGTTATAAGGAAATTATTTCTATCTGCCATTTCTCCCTGCCTTTGTTTCCTACATCACTGTGGAGAGGTGACGGAGGTCCTGCAGAACTGTGATCGCTATCAGTTAGCCATTTGTTTCCCCTTTCCTTTGTTCGTGGGCAGCCAGGAGAGCCTGAAGAACACGACACAGCTCCCACCGGGTTGGGGGGGGGGTGCGGCATGTCAGCTTGCTTCCTGCTCCCTCATCAGTAACTTCTGGATTGTGTCCTCCTTAGTGCCTTACTTCACTTCCCAACGCATGGACATTCTTCACTCCCATGTCGGTGTTTCCTGGGATCACTCCCCAAATAAGCTATGTACATTTGAATCATTATCTCATGTTCTTCTTCTGGGGAACCACACAGGGACCGAATGTGACAAAACTTGGCCATTGCCAGAAAGACTAATTGTTCAAGTTCCTCCAGTTCTTATTTATATTATCATTCTCCTGATTTTGAGAGTCAATGCTCATAGGGTTCTCTACTAATAGTCAAGATACTTCTGTCAGCCATTAAGACTTAGATGAAATCATAAAGAGGGATATGATACCCAAACAGAAAATGAAGGAAAAAGTCTACCTGTTTCAGGTTCCAAGAGACTGTGGGAAGGAGAGAAGAGGGTAAGAGCAAAGCAGAGAGTGAGACAAGCAGGGACTGTCACACGCACAGAGCCACATGCAGTGTAAGGGAAGGCGGCTTCAGAGGAGAGCCTCTACCTGCTTCCTTTTTGAAGGTGAGGCTTGTAAATCAGTGGTTCTGAAATCTGACTGTGCGTGGAAATCAGACCCACTTGCGAGGAAAATCAGACTGATGAATCTGTTGCCTCTTAGAGTGGGGTCTCAGAATTTGTGTATCTCTCAATGGATACCTGGCTAGATCTAGTGTAGCCTGTTACAGTTCGGAAGCCATGGGGTGGACGACCTGTGAACCCCCACACCACACCACCTCACCTCAGCTGACTACAATTCTGAGTTTAAATGATATTTGTTATTCTTCACAGCGTGCTTCCTGAAAAGTGCACCCATTGACACATCAGTGTTGATCCCATTGGAGGCTCTGGGCCCCATTGTCTTCCTTTGCTTAGGAAAATACTTTTCATTCAAGTAGGAAGTGGATTGTGAACACTTGTAAAGAATGCTGACACCCTCCCACCTTTCCTACCTCTTCCTTCCACCTGCACATCCTCAGGGCTGAAAGGAAGAAAGGAAGCCATTGTGTGTCTAAATGGGCTCCCATTTGTACAGTCACAAAACTGTGTGCTTAAGCTTGAGTTTTCACATCAAGCAAATTAGGGGTAATTTTTGGCTTTATAAAAATTATTCTTTGTTGTACAAAAGGATTCAATGCAGGCTTTCTTTTAATATCCAAGTTCTTTAGAGCATTTCAAATATAATTCCATTTCCAACAGTTCAGTTGACTCTTTTTTTTTTTTTTAAGGAATACATTGATTGTGAAAAACCAGGTATGTCAGGAAGTTCTTCATTATTGCTTTTTATGTCTTTCAAGTTCGAGGATGAAATTCTATAAATTCATAGACGTTGGAGGACCTGGATATGGTTTCTGGAAATGGAATCTCCCATTGAGTTGTTCACATGAAAAAAAAAAAAAAAAGCTAAGAAAAAAATCACTACCCTGAGACCCTAAAATCTATATTCATTGTCTACTTTCGATAACATCATTTTTAAGCTGTTATCATCATTAAAATTTTGCTAGGCAATAACTAAAACTGATATTTCAACTTGAATTTCTTGAGCCCATACTTCCTAAAGATTTTTAGGTAAGAGATTCTTTAGTTCCCATCTAACAAACCAGGGAACCAAGGTATCAAATATTGACTGAAAGAATCGGGGCAACAGATTTATCAGTCCACTCTGGAACGCTTAGCACATGCCCAAGTTCATTAGTCAATGCTCAGTAAATAGTTGTTACCTGAAGAATCTGAATCTTTTATCCGGCCATTTTTGTAGACTTTTCATCTCATTGTGCAGCCTCTCTTCAGAGACTAATGGCAACAGCCTGCTCCTGAGGGACGAACTACATGGCAGGTTGGAAGACTTACCTATTGTTTGCATATTTTGTGTATAAAAATGCAACCCACCCACATAACTTCTCCATGGGCCTAGTGTGCAAAGTCAGCTTAAATAATTTTCTAGGGGTGGAGGAGTGGTGGAGGGGTGCTCTTGTCCCCATGGACAGGTGGCCGGTGACCCATGCAGTCATGCTCTGAAGGACCTTGTATGAAGCTTGATGCTCTGTGTCATCTGCCTTGAAACTCTTCATAATTTTTGAGAAAGGGGCCTGCATTTTCCTTTTGCCCCGGGCCCTAAATATGTAGCCATTCCTGTCGACAGAGGACAACCATAAGAAAGAAATAGATCTCTAAAACATCGAGGTTTTTGATACGCATGACACTTATATTGGTAAGATTTTCAAATGTCATATAAAGAGTATCTTTGTTACAAAATGGAATATGTTCTCTGTGGTAAGAGGGGAGAATGACTCTTTGTCAGGCAACCTGACATTCTAGGACCTGTTATCTTCTCATTTTAAATGTGAAAGAATCATTAGGGTCTTCTAGCCAATCCACTCATATTACAGAGAGACGGTCTTACATATCACAACAAGCCCACGGCCACCCCCCTGGTCAAAGGTAGACCCCAGGACTCCTGGGTCCTATGCTAGTCATACTACATCATGGCTTCTGTATTAGAAATGAGGAGGTCAAAGAATGTGTAGCTGCCTTTTTGACAGTCTAGACAAAATGTTTTCAGTAGTTGCATTTTATCTTTGCAATGATACAGCTACAGTAATAGTGAAAGCCAAAAGCATCTCAGAGAGCCAAGAGAAACTGAAGGAAAAATAAGAGGTCAGGCAATTTTTACCAGTCCAAATACTGTCTTCGAAGAGGTAAGTCAGTGGAACTGCTAAGGTGACTTATTGCCAAGTTCAGTATTGTCTTCCGTGATCACATAAGAGGGCAGATGAGCCGGAAGCATTGATATGCTTTGTCTGTTTTCATTCCCGTCATCGTATGATGGAAGAAAATACCTTTTAATCGGTGCAGCAGGAAATCTGAGTGAAACAGAATGAGGTCACCAAAACTAAATAAAAACAAAATTGGGATGAGGATGGGAGTGAGGAGGGACTCCTGACAGTAAGTCACTGCAAGCTATATGAAAACACCTTTGGGCAGATAGGGTAAATATTTCTGAAAAATCAAAGATAAGCTATTTTTGCATAATTTTATTGTAGTAAAATATACATAACATAAAATTGACTGTTTTAGGAACTGTACAGAGCAGTAGCATTAAGTACATTCACAATGTTGTGCAAACGTCACCACTGTCCATTTGCAGAACTTTTTTTAATGTTTACTTATTTTTGAGAGAAAGAGAGTGTGAGTGGAGTAGGGACAAGAGAGAGGGAGACACAGAATCAGAAGCAGCTTCCAGGCTCCGAGCTGTCAGCGCAGAGCCTGACACAGGGCTCAAACCCACAAACCCTGAGATCATCACCTGAGCTGAAGTTGGATGCTTAACCAACTGAGCCACCGAGGCGCTCCCGAACTTTTTCGTAATCCCAAAGAAACTCTTGTTTACTGCATCTAGATACGTTTAAAAATTTGGTTTATTGAAATTGTATGTATATCATTGACATACAGTGTTACACTGGCTTTAGGTACACAACTCTCTGCACTAAGCTATGCTCACCAAAGTACGCATCTGTCAACATACAACGCTATTACAATAAAATTGGTGGTATTCCCTACGCTGTGCCTTCCATCCCCATGATTTATTTGTTCCGTAACTGGAAGCCTGTGTCTCCCTCTCCCCTTCGTCCATTTTGCCCATCTTCCCTACCCCCTCACTTCTGGCAATCATCAGTTTGTTCTTTGTATTCAGGGGTCTATTTCTGCTTTTTCTATTTGTTCATTTGCTTTGTTTTTTAGATTCTACAATTAAGTGAAACATGCAATATTTGTCTTTCTCTCTCTGACTTATTTCACTTAGCATAATGCCCTCTGGGTCCATCCGTGTTGTCACAAATGGCAAGATCACATCCCTCTTTATGGCTAAGTAATATTCCCTTGTGTGCAGAATACTGTGAGATATATATGTATGCATATATGTGTCATATCTTCTTTATCCATTCATTTATCAACAAACACTTAGGTTGATTCCGTATCTTGGCTCTTGTAAATAATGCTGCAATAAACATGGGGGTACATATATCTTTTTGAATTAGTGTTTTTGTTTTGTTTGGGTAAATACCCAGGAGTGGAATCACTGGGTTGTATGATACTTCTTTCCTTTCTTAAACTTTAAACAAATTTTTATTACATTAAAGTTATCATAATTAGATATTTCTCCACTTTATACACAATTATTCTTACTCTCCCCAGAAAGGCTGCTTCTAAACTTCTCATCTAGTGATGGCAAGCAATAAAATCCTGATTTTAACAGAAAAATAGTAAAAAGCCTCAGTGATTTAAATTGAAAACAGTACATTCACTTACCAGCAATGTACAAATATATTTTAATTCAGAAGTACAAAATGAATTATCTGTAGGCACGAACCATAACTGTAGTAAACCATTATATGTTATCAACTGAAACCAGTAACTGATGGTTAAAGTGATTTTCTTAAACATCAGCCAGCTGTGTGTCTTCAGTCATTTCCTTCATCTGATGCTCTGAGGTGACTACTGATGAGCACTGCCTTGAGCTGCCTCTCCCAGGTCCTTAATGGTAAAGTGCTGTTGTAGGAATTAGAATACGCCACCTCCCATATCACTGCCCCTTCCTCCCATTCTGCCCATTCCTGGAACTTTCTCTTCTTTAGGAATTTCAGTGACTACAATTTGATTTCTACTGTAGTTAACAGGGAGGCCACTCCGGGAGCATCCAAGAACACAGTTATTAGAATCTTAGTTGGATCAATGATTCTTTTTTCCATTAAATTCACAAAATATTCAAGCATACAGTCATAACCAACTTCTAAGGAAGTTTGCATAATTTTCTCAACTATCAGTGATCCTTCAACACTTGCGTTCTTAGCAATGGTCATTGCAGGAATTTTGAGTGTTCATTTAATAATTTCTGTACCAATGTTTCGATCTTCGTTAGCTGGAGTTATAGAGCCCGACACTGGAATGCAGCGGAGCAGGGCACAGCTCCCTTGCACAACAATGCCTTCTTCAACAGCAGCTCATGTAGCATTGAAGGCATCTGTGACTCTGTCTTTTTTTCATTCACATCAACACCACTCACCACTTGTCCCACAGCCCTTTAGCCCAGCTACTCCGTTTGAGAATTTTGCCAGAGGTTCCTTCAGCTTTTCTTTTTCATATTCATTATTGTGATATCTAACTGCTCGATGATTTCTTGAATACATTTTTCAGTTTGAACCTTGTCAACTTTTCCCTTAAAGAGCATGGCCTCATCTCTGGTCACAATGACCTCTCAAACTTTTCCTAAGGCATGAAGCTGAACATCTTCAAGATATAGTCAATCTTTCTTCCAACATTGGACCACCAGTAGCAATAGCCATGTCTCTAAGCTAGTTCTTTCTGTTGTTGCCAAAACCTGGTGTTTGCTACAACCTGAAAGACCAACTTTTAGCCAGTTCAAACCAGTGCACTTAGAGCTGCTCCATCAACACCTTCAGCAGTTATGACTAGAGGCTTACAGTGAGCACTGGCAATTTCAAGAGCAGGTATGCTGGACAGGACGAGAAAAATTTTCTTTTCACTCAGGAGATCATTGGCATCTTGGAATTCACATTTCTGACATTTTGATGTATTAATAAAGCATAGAGAAATATAACTTCAATCAAACATCATGCCTTTAATAGTTTCTAATTCATCAGTGTTTTTCCGTCCTTTACTGTGATGATGTCCTTTCTTCCAACCATTTTAAATGCATAAGAAATGAAGTTGTCAATTTCTTTGTCTCCATTTGCAGAAACTGTAGCAATCTGAGAAATTTCTTCAGGGGTTATCATAAGTTTAGACTGCTTCTTGGAGTGCCTGGGTGGCTCAGTCGGTTAAGCCTCCAGCTTCAGCTCAGGTCATGATCTCACGGTTCATGGGTTCGAGCTCCGCGTCGGACTCTGTGCTGACAGCCAGCTCAGAGCCTGGAGCCTGCTTCAGATTCTGTGTCTCCCTCTCTCTCTGACCCTCCCCTGCTCGTGCTGTCTCTCAAAAATAAATAAAAAACACAAAAAACAGACTGCTTCTTAAGTTCAACAGCTACGGCATCAACAGCTAACAACACGCCTCTCCTGATTTCCACAGGGTGAGCCCCTTTGTTAATCTTCTCGAAGCCTTCCTTGGCAAAAGAGTCAACCAGCAGAGTAGCAGTGGCGGTACCATCCTCAGCCTCTTCATCTGTGTTATTGGCCACATCTTGAACAAGTTTAGCACCAATATTTTTTATATTTATATTTTAAGTCAATGGGCTTTGCAATGGTCACACCATCTTTTGTTGCTTTGGACTTTCCCGGTTCTGTTCTATCATCACTGTTCTTCCCTTGGGCCCCATAGTAATGGCTAAATCATCAGCTAAAAAGTCCTCACTTTGACACATTAAGGCTGAGGCATAAGCACCACATTTTGGCATAAGCCCAAGTAGGATAAGGAGCCAGTGCCCTGGACACTGACCTAACTTGGCAAAGGACCATGGGTAATGGAAGCATTTCTGTGGGGCAGCAGCAGAGCGTGCTGGTGGGAGACAGGCTATTTGAGGCAAGTGAGGGGTAGAATGCATGGCATACATGGCTGGGGTTGTATGGTATTTCTATTTTTAATTATGTGAGGAACATTCATACTGCTTTCCATTCCCAATTACATTCCCACCAACAGTGCATGAGGACTCCTTTCTCTCCACATCCTCACCAACACTTGTTATTTCTTTTGGATACTAGTCATTCGGAGGGGTGGAAGGCGGTGCCTCATTATAGTATGGATTTGCATTCCCCTGATGATTAGTGATGTTGAGCATCTTTTCAATCTGTATGATGTCTTCGAAAAAGTGTCTATTCATGTCCTCTGTCCATTTTTAGTCAGATTATTTGTTTTTTGGGGTGTTGAGTTACGTAAGTTCTTTATATATTGTGGATGTTATCTCCTTATCAGATATATCATTTGCAAATATCTTTTCCCATTCAGTAGGGTTTTCTTCACTGTGCAAAATCTTTTTATTCTGGCATACTCCCAATAGCTTATTTTTGCCAGACAGAAACTTTTTACCCCTTAAATAACAATTCCCCATCCCTTCCTCTCCTGAGCCCTTAGTAACCTCTATTCTACTTTTTGTCTCTATAAATTTGTCTATTCTAGTTATGTCATATAAGTAGAATATAATATTTTCCCTTTTGTATCGGACTTTAAGGCTAGGAAATATTCCTTTTACGTATAACCACATTTGTTTATTCATCCATCTGTTGATAGACATTTGAGCTTTTTCATCTTTTGGCTACTGTGAATAATGCTGCTATAAACACTGGCATACAAGTATCTGTTTCGGTCCCTGCTTTCAGTTCTTTGGGGTATTTACCTGGAAGTGGAGTTGCTGTATCGTGTGGTAAATCTATGTTTAACATGTTGAGGAAACACCAAAATATTTTCCACAGAAGCTGTACCATTTTACATTCCCATCAGCAATGCACAAGGTCCAGGCTTTCCAAATCCTCAAAAAATACTTGCTATTTTCTATTTGTTTGTTTGTTTATAATAGGCATATTTGTTTATAATAAGCGAGAAGTGATATCTCACTATGATTTTGATTTCCATTTCTCTAATAACTAGGGATGTTGAACATCTTTTATGTGCTTACTGGTCACTTGTATGTCTTCTTTAAAGAAATGTCCAAGTCCCTTACCAATTTTTGACTTGGTTCATTTGTTCTTATGTTGTTGAGTTGTAGGAGTTCTTTATAGAATCACTGATCACACATATGCTTTGCAAATATATTCCTCCGTTCTGTAGATTGTCTTTCTACTCTGTTGATAGTGTCCTATAATGCACAAGAGGTTTTAAGTTGGGTGAGTTTATTTTTCCTTTTTTCCCTATACTTTTGAGGATATAACCAAAAGTCATTGTCAAATCCAGTGTTGTGAAATTATATAGTTTTTATTAGATAAAATGACTTTTAGAATTTTATCAGTTTCCAATGACCTTAAAATATGCATGAATGGTCCAATTCTGTGATATAGGAAGGTTCAAATTTAAGGATGGAAAAGGATATATCATTCAAATATTAAATTTTTAAGAAGCAGGAGTGACTATATTAATAACAGACAAAAGGAACTTCAGAACAAACAAAATTACTAGAGATGAGAGGGACATTATGAGATGACAAAAAGATCAACCTCAACTTACAGGAAGACATAACCCGAAATGTGTATGCACCAAACCATAGTCTCAAAATACACGAAATAAAAGCTAATTGAGTTTAAAGGAGAAATAGATGAATCTGCAATTATAGTTGGAGACTTCAATATCCCTTTCTCAGTAACAGATAGAATTACTAGACAGAGAGTCATTAAAGACAGAGAAGAATTTAACAACATCATTAATCTATAGGATCTAATTGACATTGATAGAACAGTCTATTCAACAATAACAGAACACACATTTTTTTTCAGGAGTCCATGGAACATTCACCAAGATAGACCATATCTTGGTTCATAATACAAACTTCAACAAACAAAAAAATGGACTCATAGAGTTTATTCTCTAACCATAATAGAATTAAACAGAAATCAATAACAGAAAGATAACAGACAAGTCTCCAAACACTTGGAAATTAAATTATATATTTACAAATAAGTCATACATCAGAAGAATTCTCAAAAGAAAAATTTTAATATCATAGAACTGAATGAGAATGAAAATACAGCACATCGAACTTTGTTAAGACGTACATAAAGCAGTGCCAAGAGGGACGTTAATAGCACTAAATGCTCACATTAGCAACTAGGAAAGGTTTCAAATGAATAATATAATTTTCTATCTCAGGAAGCTAGCCCTGCTGTCAGCCTGTCAGTGTAGAGCCTTCTTCAGATCCTCTGTCCCCCTCTCTCTGCCCCTTCCCAACTTGTGCTCTCCCCAAAAAATAAACAAATATTTAAAAAAAATAATAATAGCTAAACATTTCCCAAATCTGTGGAGGGAAATAGATCATCAGATTCATCAAGTTCAAATTACCCCCAAAAGATTGACTCTAAAGACATCTACACCAAGACACACTATACTTAAATTGTCAGGAGAAAAAATCAAAGGGAGAATTTTTAGAGCAAGAAAAGGAAAGTGACTTGTCACATACAAGAGAACCCCCATAAGACTATCAGTGAATTTCTCAGAACAAACTCACTGACCAGGAAGAAGTGGGATGATATATGCAAAGTGCTGAAAGGAAAAAAAAACTTGCCAACCAAGAATGTTATACCTAGCAAAACTGTCCTTTCAAAAATGAAGAAGGAGGAGTTAAGATGGCAGAGTTGTAGGGGGACCCTATACTTGCCTTATGCCTTGAACACAGCTAGATAAATGTCAACTCATTCTTAACACCCAAGAAATCAATCTGAGGACTGAGAGAACAAACTGCACAATTAACAAGAGAAAAGAGGCCACATCATGGAAGGTAGGAGGTGTGGAGATGTGATTTGGAGGATAAAGTATCATAGGTGCTGTGGAGGGGAGGGAGCCCTGATCATGGAAAGAGGAGAAAGAGAGAGCACATACACATACGGCACAGGGGATTGCAGAAGAAAAACAATTCCCCAAAATCATTTCCTGGGAAAAGAAGAGAGGCTAATTATCATGAGTTTTTACAACCAGGGGAACTCAAAGACTAAAGTTTTAGAAGTCTGTATAGTGGCTGGTGTAGACGTGCTCCCATGGACAAGGAGGGCAGAGGCCTGGGAGTAAACAGCATGGTCTCAGGATCCCCTTGGTCTCACAGGAAGAGACAGTTCCCCTTCTTGGAGCACATTTGGAAGAGGTGGCACTGCCTCTCAGGAGACAAAAGAATTGGAGGGCAGCATTGTGCTTCCCCATTCATTAGCACAAGGGTAGAGACATCTGCTGAGGGCAGCTAACCTGGATATCAGCTTTTTGCTGGCTTTACCATAAACTCCAAGCCCCTGTGAGGTCAAGCTCCTGCCCTTCTGGGACAAACCAGCATTAGCCACAGCATGGCAAGACCCTCCCCCAGAGCATCAGTGGGGTCTGCACCAAGCCATATCCCTAAAATTTGGAGCCTTGAAACCTAGCCTGTGTGCCTGAGATAAAACATTGAAGCATTGCAATGCCAGGTGGGCAGACAGCTCAGACACAGACAGGGTGAAGGCAGGGATCTGAGAGAAGCCTGGGACACAAGAGGGGTGAATGTTCACTCTTCTGTGAGCGATTCCTGGATGCCACAAATTACCCTCTCTGGGGATGCGAGAGCAGGCTGGTGCCATTTTTATGCCCTGCCAAGAGCACTGACGAACTTCAGTGAGCAGCAAAGCACCCACAGTGGAGGCTTGAGCTGCTTACACCAGGCCCCTCCCCTCTGCTCTCTACAGGTTTTTTTTTTTTTTAACTAGGGTAAATGTGCCTGAGAGCCAGAGCAGCAGTGGGCCCCTGCCCCAGAAGAGCAGCAAAAAATCCCTGCACACACCAAGTGTACTGACCACAGAGTGCTGCAAAGCTTCAGCTCTAGGGGAAATAGGATCAGGCTTATTTTAACAAGCAGACAAAATCACACATAGTTAAAGCTCACCACACACTGGACAAGGACCAAACACTTCTGACTGCAGGCAAGCAGAACTTACCTGAGGGAAAGAGCAGCCAAAGAGCACCAGAAACACTTCGCAAGGTGCCAGACGCTGGGCAGCAGATGACCTTTTCTTAATATAGCCATTACTCTCAGGAGCAGGAAACATAACAGGCTTTCCCAACACAGAAAGAGACCTAGACTAAATGCCAAAAAGGAGGAATTCATCTCAAAAGAAAGACCAAGAAAACGTCAGGGTCAGGAGTCTAATCCAAACACATATAAGTAATATGCTTGATCCAGAACTTAGAACAACTGGACTTGAGAAGGATACTAGCTGCACTTGAGAAATGCATAGCAAACCTGAGGGAGTCCCTTACAACAGAGATAAAAGATCTAAAAACTAGTCGAGCCAAAATTAAAAAAAAAATGCCATTAACTGAGAAGCAAAACCAACTGGATGTAATGCCCACAAGGATGGAAGAAACAGAGGAACAAATAAGTGACATGGATAAAATCATGGGAAATGATGACACTAAAAAGAAAAGGGAAAGAGGAATACCTGGGTGGCTCAGTCAGTTAAGGGTCTGACTTCAGCCGAGGTCATGATCTTGCAGTTCATGATTTTGAGCACTGCATCAGGCTTGGTGCTTACAGCTAAGAGGCTGGAGGCTGCTTCTGATTCTGTGTTTCCCTCTTTCTCTGCCCCTGCCCCACTCAAACTCTGTCTCTCTCTCTAAAAAATAAAAATAAACATTAAAAATATTTTTTAAAAAGAAAAGGGAAAAAAATATTGGATCACAAAAATAGACTTAGGGAATTCAGGGGATCCATAAAACATAATAATATTACTATCATTGGAGTCTGAGAAAAAGAGAGGGGGAAAAGGGACAGAAGATTTATATGAGCAAATTATAGCTGAAAATGTTCCTAACCTGGGGAATGAAAGACCTTGGAATTCAGGAGGCACAGAGAACTCTGATCCAAATCAACAAAAGCAGGCCAACACCAAGATATATCATAGTAAAATTCGCAAAATACAGAGAAAAGGGGGAAAAAATCCTAAAAGCAGGATGGGAAAAGAAATCCCTAACTTATAAGGGAAGAAAAATAAGGTTGACAGAAGACTTATCCAGAGAAACTTGGCAGGCCATAAGGAACAGAATAGAGAACCCAGAAATGGACTCACAAACATATGGCCAACTAATCTTTGACAATGCAGGAAAGAATATCCAATGGAAAAAAGGCAGTCTCTTGAGCAAATGGTGTTGGGAAAACTGGACAGCAACATGCAGAAGAATGAAACTGGACCGCTTTCTTACAGCATAGACAAAAATAATCTCAAAATGGATGAAAGACCTAAACGTAAGACAGGAAGCTATCAAAATCCTAGAGGAGAAAACAGGCAATGGCCTCTTTGACGTAGGTCACAGCAACTTCTTACTTGACATGCCTCTGGAAGTAAGGGAAACAAAAGCAAAAATGAACTATTGGGACCTCCTCATGATTAAAAGCTTCTGTACAGCGAAGGAAACAATCAGCAAAACTAAAAAGTAACTGACAGAATGGGAGAAGATATTTCCAAATAACATATCAGATAAAGGGTTATATCACAAAGACAGCAAGAGAGGAAGAAAGGAATAAAAGACTACAAAACAGAAAAAGTAAACAAAATGACAATAGTAAGTCTTTACCTATAAATAATTACTTTAAATGTAAATTGATTAAACTTACCAATCAAAAAATGTAGGGTGGTCGAATGGATATAACACAAAATCCAACTCTATACTATTTATAAGAGATTCATTTTAGATTTAAGGACATACGTAGGCTGAAAGTGAAGTGATGGAAAAAAATATCCCATGCAAGTGACAACCAAAAGAGAGCAAAGGGGCAGTATTTTCATCAGATGGAAAAAGACTTTAAGACAAAAATTATCATATGAGACAAAAAAGGTTATTATTTAATAACAAAAGGATAATTTCTACAGAAATATACAACAATTATAAGTATATATGCACCCAACATCATGGCACTTAAACACATAAAGCAAATACTTGCAGATCTGAAGGAATAGTTAGACAACACTATTAGGAAATTTCCATTTCCCACTTTCAGTAACGGATAGGTCATCCACAAATATAATCAATAAGGAAACAGCAGACTTGAGCAGAATATAGACCAAATGGCCCCAACATCCATATCCAGAACATTTTCCCCAATAGCAGCAGAATGAATATACATTCTTCTCAAGTGCACGCAGAGCATTCTCCAGAATAGGTCACATAATAGGTCCTAAAACAAGTCTTAGCTAATTTAAGGAAATTGAAATCATTCCAAATACTGTTTATGACCACAGTGGAATAAAACTAGAAATCAGTAATAAAAGGAAAACAGGAAAAATAAAATAAGAACACAAGGTACCCAAGCTTTTGGTATACAGCAAAAATAGCACTAAGATGGAAATTTATAGAAATAAATGCTTACATTAAAAAAGAAGAAGATTTCAAATACCCCCACTTTACACCTCAGTGAACTAGAAAAAGAACAAATTAAGTCTAAAGTTGGCAAAAGGAAGAAAATAATAAAGGTTAAAATAAAAATAAATGAAATAGAGATTAGAAAAAAATCAATGAAGCTAAGAATTGGTTTTTTGAAAAGATAAACAATATTGACAAACCTTTAGCTAGACTAAGAAAAAACTCAAGCAAACTGAAATCAGAAATGAAGGAGATGTTGCAACTGAGTCACAGAAATAAAAAAGATTATAAAGGACTTATAACGAACAAGTATATGGCAAAGAATTGGGTAACATAAAAGAAATATAAATTCCTAGAAACATACAACCTATCAAGACGGTATCAAGAAGAAGAAGAAATAGAAAGCCTGAACAGATTGCTAACAAATAAAGAGATTGCATCAATAATAGAAAACTTCCCAAGAAAGAAAAAGCCAAGACCAGATCGTGTCACAGGCCAATTGTGCCAAACATTTAAGGCAGAGTTACTAATCCTTTTAAAATTCTTTCAAAAATATAAAAGAGAGGGGCACCTGGGTGGCTCAGTTGGTTAAGCATCCAGCTTCAGCTCAGGTCATGATCTAATGGTTCATGGGTTTGAGCCCCGTGTCGGGCTCTATGCTGACAGCTTAGAGCCCGGAGCCTACTTCAGATTCTGTGTCTCCTTCTCTCTCTGATCTTCCCCTGCTCTCACTGTCTCTCTCTGTCTCTCAAAAAAAAAAAACCGTTAAAAAATATATATATAAAAGAGAACATTTCTAAAGTCATTTTATGAGGGCAGCATAACCTTGATATCAAGATCAGGCAAAAAAGCCACAAGAAAAGAAAACTACAGGCCAATATCCCTGATAAAAATAGATGCAAAAATCCTCAAGAAAATATTGAGATAATATGATTATCTCATTAAATGCAGAAAGGCTTTTGACAAAACTCAATACCCTCTCAACAAATTAAGAACAGAAGGACATACCTCAACACACTGAAGACTGTATATGAAAAGCCCACGGCGAACACCGTACATAATGGTGAAAAACCGAAAGGGTCTCCTAGAAGATCTAGAACAAGGCAAAGATGTCTACTCTCACCAGTTCTACTTACCCTAGTGCTGGAAGTCCTTGCCAGAGATGTTAGGCAAGAAAGAAAAAATAAAAAGCATCCAAATCAGAGAGGAGGAAGTAAAATTGTGTCTGTTTTCCAATGACACGATCATATATGTAGAAAACCCTAAAGATTCCCCTTTCCTCCAAAAAATTGTTCGAACTAATAAACACATTTAGTAAAGTTTCAGAATACAAAATTTGAACACAAAAACAAGTTGCAATTCTATGCACTAACAACAAACTATTCAAAAAGAAAATTATGCTATTTACAGTAGCATAAAATACTTAGTAATAAACGTAATCAAGGAGGTAAAATAGTTTTACGTAGAAAAGTGTAAAATACTGGTGTTGGGGCACCTGGGTGGCTCAGTAGGCTGGGTGTCCTACTCTTGATTTTGGCTCAAGTCACGATCTTACGGCTCATGGGATTGAGTCCTCCATGGTGACCTTTTGGAGCCTCTCTCTCTCTCTAGGCCTTCCCCTGCTCATACACTTTCTCTCTCTCTCAAAATAAATAAATAAACATTTAAAAATAAAATGAATAAAATACTGATGTAAGAAATTAAAGCAGCCACAAATAAATGGAAAGGCCTCACATGTTCAAGGATTAGAGAATTTATATTGTTAAAATATCCATACTACCCAAAGCAATCTACAAATTCAATGCAATCCCTATCAAAATTCCAATGTCATTCTTCACAGAAAAAATGAAAGTCCTAAAATCCATTAGGAACCACAAAAAATCCTGAATAGCCAAAGAAATTTGAGCAAGAAGAACAAAGCCAGAGACATCACACTTCCTGACTTCAAAATATATTACAGAGCTAAGTAATCAAAATAGTATGGTACTGGCATAAAAACAGACACACAGACCAATGGAACGTAATAGAGAGACAAGAAATAAGCCACAAATATATGGCCAAATGGTCTTCGACAAAGGTTCCAAGGAAATACAAAGGGGAAAGAATCATCTCTTCAATAAATGGCTTGGAAAAACTGGATATTCAAATGCAAAGAATAAAATTGGACCCTTATATTACACCACACACAAAATTTAACTCAAAAAGGATTAAGCGTAAACTTAACATAACTTTAACATAAGGCCAGAAACCATCAAACTCCTGAAAGGAAACATAAGGGATAAGCTTCTTGACCCTGGTCTTGGCAATGATTTCTTGAACGTGGTAAAAACATTCCAACAAAAGCAAAAGCAGTGGGGCTACCTCAGACTCAGGAGCTGCACAATAAAGAAACAGTCAACAAAATGAAAGGACAAGCGACCGAATGGGAGGTATGTTTGCAAAACATATATCTGTTTAGGGTTAATATCTAAAATATATAAGGAACTCCTACGACGCAATCACAAAACAGCAGCAACAACAAATAACCCTATTAAATATGGGCAACAGAACTGCACAGACATTCTCAAAAGCAGGCATGCAAATGGGGAACAGGTACTTGAAAAAGTACTCAGCATCATTAATCATCAGGGAAATGCAGACAAAGGTCACAAAAAGATACCATCTCACACCAGTTAGGACAATTATTATTTAAAAGAAAAAAAGATAACAAACATCGGCCAGGATGTGGAGACAAAGGAACTCTTTTGCACGGTTGGTAGGAATGTAAACTGGTACAACCAGTATGGAAAACAGTACGGTGGGTCTTAAAAAAATAAATAAAACTACCACATTAAACCAACAATCCCACTTCCGGGTGTATGTCCAAAGGCACTGAAATTAGGGTCTTGAGGAAAGAGGTATCTGCACTCATATGTTCCCTGCAGCGTTTTTCACACTAACCAACACACCAAAACAACCTAAATGTCCACAGATAGATGAATGGATAAAGATATGAGATATATACACACAGGTATATAAATACATATATAATCTACACACACGCACACACACACACACAATTTACACGCGTGTACACATCTGCACACATGTATGTACCCACACGTGTAATGTGCATCCATGCATGTGTGTGTATATAGATTATAGATGTGTTTATAGAGAGATGAGCACATATTTATGTGTGTATATGTGTACATACACATAATGGAATATGATTCAGCCTTAAAGAAGAAAATCTTGCCATTTGTGGTAACATGGATGAGCCTAAAGCACATTATGCTGAGTTAAATAAGCCAGACAGAATGACAAATACCACCTGACACCGCTTACATGGAATCCAAACCAGTCAAACTCACAGGGGTAGACAGTGTAAGGGTGGTTGTTAGGTCTGAAGGGAGAGGGAACCAGGGAGTTCTTAGTCAAAGGATATAAAGTTTCACTTCTGCAAGATTAATAAGTCCTAGGAGTGCCTGGGTGGCTCAGGCGGTTAAGTGTCTGTCTTTGGCTCCGGCTTCTGATTTCTTACACCTTGTGAGTTTGAGCCCCGCACTGGGCTCTGTGCTGAAAGCTCAGAGCCTGGAACCTGCTTTGGATTCTGTGTTTCCCTCTGTCTGCCCCTCTCCCACTTGTGCTCTGTCTGTCTCTCTCTTTCTCTCAAAAATAAGCATTAAAATTTTTTTTAAAAAAAGAACTCTCAAAACTTAAGAGTAATAAGAAAACCAACAACCTCTATTTAGAAAATGGAAAAAATACGTGAACAAATATTTCAAAAAAAAGGGTATAAAGATGGCATATCAGCATCTAGGAAGCTATTCAATATCATTAGCCATCAAGGAAATAGAAATTAAAACCACAATGAGATATTGCTGTATGTAACAAAATCACTAAAATAAAAAAGTGCCAAAACCAAATGCTGTGGAGGATGAGGGGAAACTGGATGTAAAATGGTACAGACACTCCGGGAAAGAATATGGCTGTTTCTTACAAAACTGAAAACACGCTTACCATATGACCCAGCAATGGCCCTCTTAGACATTTATTCCAGAGAAATGTAAAGTTATGTTTACATAAAAACCTGTACACAAATGTTCATAGCAGCTTTATTTGTAACAGCCCAAATCTGGAAACGACCCGGAGGTCTTTCAACCACTGATTAGCCGGAGGAACTGTTTACATCCGTGGGATCCTACCCAGCAAGAAAAGAAATAAACCACGGACATACACAAGGACTTGGATGAATTTCAAGGGAATTTTGCTGAGTGAATAAAGACAGTCCGAAGAGACTACATTACTTTATAATTCCATTCATATAACATTCTTGAAATGACAAAATTATAGAAAAACAGATTACTGGTTGTCAGCTGGCCCCTCCTCCCCCTAGTATGTGGGGTTAGAAGAGGTAACAGGAGGAATTCTGTGGAGATGGAGGAGTTCCGTCTGTATGTGGAGGGTGGTGGTGGATAAGCACCTAACACATTTCATAAAATTCTATGGAACTAAATACACAAACATGCACGCACACACACGAGTACAAGTAAAACTGGGAAAATCTAAATAATATCGGTGGACCAATGCCAACATCCTGGTTGTGATACTGCGGCTACAGTTTTGCGACCGGTTGCCGTTATGCAAATCCAGGTAAAGGGTGGACGAGATCTCTCTGCAGTGTTTCTGAATAACTGCATGTGATTCTACGATTATCTTAACATATCCCGATATTATTAGAAACGTGCCTCTCTGCCCGCAGCATTCACGATCAGGGTTATTTATTTTTAAAAATAAAGCACAATCCTTTTAAAATGCAGCGTCCAAAGCCAGAAAGCTATTCCAGAAACGTTAAGAACCCACCTAGCTCCGAAGTGCCACTCCCTCACCTTGGGGTCAGCTAGGTGTGCTGCACAGTGTTGGAATTAGCAGTTCCAGAGGGAGATATTACCGGCCGTGGCCTCGCGGTGGTGAGGGTGTGTGTGTGTGTGTGTGTGTGTGTGTGTACGTGTAGGTGGGCACTGGTAATGAACGTGAGAAAGAAAGCAGAGGGAGAGCCATGCCTCTGATACTGTCAGAGAAGGTGGTGGGTGGTTGAAGGTAGCGCTGAAAGCCCGGGAAGGGTTTAGGAAGGGTGCTGGCGCCTCAGGAACGCCCTCCTGCCGCATCCTCCGGGAGGCCGGTGGCGGCGGCCGCGCACCCCGGGTGCAGTGACCGAACCCCACCGTCTGCAGCAAAAGGTGAGCGCGGGACTGGGGGCGGGAGGCGCGGCCTCGGAGCGGCGGCCCGCGGGCTCGCGGAGCAGCCTGGCTCGCGGTGGCGGCGCCGGGTCTTGGATGCTGCAGCGGAGACGCCAAGGAGCCTCCGGCTGCCAGGAGCGCGGCGTGGAGGCCGAGGAGGGTGGGGCCGCCCGGAAGCCCCGCCGGCGCCAGCTGGGCACCCGCTGCAGGCCGGGGACGCGCACGCGAGGGGCACGTGGGTGTGGACCGGCCGGTGCCGCGGGGCCTCCTTCCTGCAGCGCCCCCGGCCGGGCGCCGGCGCCGGAGGAACGGCGGGTGGGGTGCCCGCCGGGCACGGGCCGCACCCTGCGGGCAGGCCAGGGAGAGGGGGGCGGGGACGGCCCCGAGGCCCAGCGCCCGGAGGCGCTCTCCGCGAGCTTCTCCTCCTGGGCGCCCGGGCCCCCTCCCGGCTCCCGTGCGGGAAGCCCGGCGGCTTTGTCCGGGGATGGCCAAGGGTGCGCGCGGAGGACCGAGGGGCTTCCAAATCCTGGCACGGGGGGGGGGGGGGGGGGGGGGGGGGGGGAGACTGGGACGGACCGAGCCCGGGAGCGCCGAAGGGCTTCGAGGCAACCGCACCGGCGAGCGAGCTCCGGAGGCTGACGCGGGGACCCGCGAGGCCTGCGGGTTCCACGTGGGTGGGCTGCGAGCTGGGGTCAGCGGTGCGGTCGCAGGTCGCCGTCGTGTGCGCTCCCTTACGCCGGCGCGCGAACGCGGGCACACGGACTGGAGCTTCTACCTGTCCGCGCCGGGGTTGGCGCTGGGACCGCGCGGGGTTGGGAAGGCTGCCCCGCAGGGGGAGCGGGGGGGGGGGGGGGGGGGGGGGGGGGGGGGGGGGGGGGGGGGGGGGGGGGGGGGGGGGGGGGGGGGGGGGGGGGGGGGGGGGGGGG